>CM072823.1:68180849-68453349 GCA_036937905.1 Salvia rosmarinus
AAGGAATACCCGTCTTTACGCTAAAGAGGATGTATTGAACTCATAATTCAATAGATACTTTTATGAATGTCAACTAAGTATCGTAAGTAAATTGCTCCGGTTGTTCAATCATTTGATAACCGAGTCATTCTTTGATAAATGATCACTATGAGTCGACTCAATAGAATTTGATCAATCCTTTTTACGTCGTTAAGGCGGGAACCGAACCAAGAATTCTCTTTCTTCATCATCAATCGAATCACCGTTCGCATGACCCGAGATTCTATTTTATCATCAATCCAACCCCATTCACGTTTTTCTTTTCTTATCAATGAATAGATCTCTTTACTTGTATGACTTAGATGTCTCGTATTTCTCGAAAAAGTGATTCGATTGATGGGATTTGGTATGAGATCGATGATATCGATGAGATTGATACTCAAATATTTCTTCTTAGAACATAGTGATTTGACCCATAAGCGGGACCAAGCATGTTGCCGCCGAAGCCCATATTTCTTCTAGAGAATCTCCTAATTGTTCCGAGCAACTAGAAAGAGATTCTTTAACCGAAAAAAATTGATGCGGATGTAGGATACCTATCCGAAGTTTTCGTAACTCGATCATAGATGATGGAATCATCAAAGATTTGACCTTTTCGAACTCATCTCAGTAACTCACTGAGGCCCGGAAACAAAGAGAAGATGTGTACGAACGAGATATCCAAACAAGAAGAAGGAAAAGGATTGAATAGAGGAACTCCCGAACATTTGGCGATCTCGGATGTGTCGATATCAATGGTGACTCATTATTTCGATGAATCATTTCTTGGACGGAAGAAAATTATGGAAACACTTACTCGAAATCTCACTTATCGATTCCATTGCGGAAGACACCCTTTTTCGAAGAATTCGCCATGATATACGATCCATGCATAATATCATGAAAATGGATACAAATTTTGATCGCTACTTAGTATCGGCAATAGGTGCGAAAAGTATCTAAAAATATCAAATTTAGATATTTGTACCTCGTCAAGTAAGGAACCATGGCATATCGTTTGGAATAGATTCCATTTTGAGAGAGTTGAAAAGCACTATCTCGTTGAAAGGTTCTATACATCCGCCTTTCTCAATGCATTTCTTTAGACAAAGACTCGTTTTTCCTCTTTTCGGATGGTAACTCGAACATGGAGTGTGAATCAAACCCATGTTTGAATTGAGATCTTGATGCAAGTTCTTCCTTCAATCGGATAGATTCATGTCTGAAAGCGGTTGACAATAAGACTCGTGAATTTACACGGAGTCTTTAACGTGACAATAAATTGGCTAATTCAATTCTAATATTGGCCAAAAAAAAAAGCAAGATTAAAAGAATATTTAACTTTAGATTCTTTTTATTATTTTTAGTACCGGCAGTATATTGATCTAAGGAATTTTATCAACGCATTTGTTTATTTTTTCAGAAAGAAATTAATAAATATTTTAACGGCTTTCACTAGGTAAACCTTGTTAGCAACGTAAGAAAACAAACAATTAATCATTAGATTAACTATAATGCATGCGGTATGGTCTCAGCCGTCCCATAAAGTGACAACTAAAACTTAGTACTTTTGAAAAAGGTGAATTTTTCGTATATCGCAATCAATTTCTTTTGACTTATTTGCTGCATCGAAATAAACGGTTTATTTTTTTTATTAAAAAAAAGTCTAATTCTTAACAAATAATTCACTTAGGTTACAAGAAAATTAGAACAACCCTTCGTTTATTTCTTTTCCTTCTAATTTTTAGGAGGACTAAACACATGTAACTCATATTTGCCAATACTATAAAATTTTACTCTCTTCATTCATAATAAATATATAATTATGGAATACACGAATATTAATAAAATTATTAATTAATATTGTTTGAGTGAAGAAATGTCTCATCGTGTGTTAAATTATGAGTAGTAATAATGATTTTTGACAAATAATATTGTAAAATTTAATAACAAATAATACTCCCTCCGTCCCACTTAAAGTTATCCATTTATTTTATATTGACATTTAGGAGAAATGTATAAAGTAGTTAAAGTGTTAAAAAATGGGTAGGGCCCACACTTTTTGAAGGAATTATTTCAAAAATGGAATGAGACATTTGTAATGGGACAACTCAAAAAGGAAAGTGAGACATTTTAAATGGGACAGAGGGAGTAATATTTTAAAAAAGAAAATGATACACAATTTATGGATTTCAAAGGGAGTAATATGGATGAGTCTAATGGGGCTTGGCTTGTAGAATGACAAATATATGACCATAGCTACGGGTTCAAACTCTTATTATAATTCTTTTATATGATGATTTATGAGCTATCAGTCACAAGTGAGCATCCAAAAATCTTTAAAATGACTTTTTTTAACTAAGTATATTCTTTCCAATATACCTCCAATAAAATGTAACTATAAGTAAACATTTACGTCACCCATTAATAAATCTACCACTATTTTCTTGAGAAAAAATAAAATAAAATGAACACCCCACCAAACAGAGACTGCACAAAACTTGGATAGCTCTCAACCAACAAACACCTAATAATCAAGCATGCCTACATCTTCAACCTTAACCTCAGATTGATTGCTTTTTATTTTTAAAAAAAATGAATACATAATATAAAAGAAATTGGTTCCACCATCCATAGTTAATAATTGAAGACATACAATTATATAATTTTAGGAATAGGTCATAATAAACTAGCATGACCCCTAAGAGAGAGAGGAGTATCTAATGAATTAATAATTGATCACACTACGATGTAGTAATGTACAGGCTAATCAGTGTGCGTGTGTTGGCCTAGTGGTAGAGTGGTTAATGACCGAGGCCAAAGGTCTCGGGTTCGAATCCACCGTGACGCGATCTTTAAAATTTCTGTATTTAATGACAAAAAAAAATGTACAGGCTAATCGAACAACCAAAACGTCATACATTCATATTGAGTCATTTCCCCCTAACAAGTGATTATTACATTTAAATATACAAATTAGAAAAGGACTAATATATGTCTCGAAATTCAAATTTTGGTGACAAGATACACGACTCACAAGACCATGCTGTAGATTTAACCTTGAATTGCCAAAAATGACCAAGACGTAAAAGACTTCGTTTTTTGATATTGTTTTGATACATTTTGTCAAACAGAAACTACCACTCAATCTATCAATAAATTTAGTAAGAAAAAATGAATTATAAGCTTTACAAAATGTACACATTCGGAACACTTTTGCATGCTTAAACTTGCTCTATTTTTCCCCTCTGAAATATGATATAAACACCATATTACCAAACCTTTTATGGATATATATTTATAACAGTACTGAATACATATAAATTATATCATCAACATATTATAAAATCAGACAGAATGTCTATTTTAAGACACAGCATATCTTAAAATTAAATTAATTATCGGATTGAGCACAACCTTTCATTACATATGTAATTTTTGTAATTACAGACAGAATGTCTATTTTAAGACACAGCATATCTTAAAATTAAATTAATTATCGGATTGAGCACAACCTTTCATTACATATGTAATTTTTGTAATTATAAAAAGTTTCAATTGAAAATAACTTTAAATCGTCGTCAAATAAATTATCCTACTATATTTCATAGACCCATATATATCTAGAATCAACTTCATTAACTACACAATTTATAATTTGATTAACAGCAAACATAATGAGATAAAGATTAAGCCTCGGTATCGTGGAAGGTTGATATCGATTTTCCAAATTTTAGAGGCAATCATAAATAAGTTGAAATCCCCATCATTAAGAAAAGTAAACTAGAAGGTTGGAAACTCAAAAGTCACAAACCTAAACAAACTTCATTAAATTAACAGCTTAATTAGGTCTCTCTCTCTCTCTCCTGAAAAGATCCCTTCTCTCTATCTCCAACCCCGTCTTCCTGCCCCCACTACTATAAAAATCAATACACAATCCCCGCCGACATTCACCATTTCTGGAAGCTCAAAACCAATGCCTCTCTTTCACACTCCCTCTCTCATTATGAATCAAAACAGATCTCTCCTCATCTCCTCAAAATTCCTCCACATAATCTTCTCGGAGATTTAGCGTTTCGAGATCCGTCTAGAATGTACCACTCGATGAAGCGCACTCTGCGACCGCTCTACACAATCCTGCTGCTCGTCGTCTTGGCCGGAACCCTAACCTTCAGAGTCGTGCTTCATCAGAATGGATCCTTCTACCTCAGATACGAAACCGCATCTTCTCCAACCCCTAAAATCCCATCCTTCAACGAAACCTTATTGAGATTCGCCGCCGTCGACGTCGGCGAGGCCAAATTGAAGAAGGAAATCGAGGATCTATTGGAGGGGAATTTTGCCAGTCGCGGCCGGCAGCGCTCCTTCCTCTCGTCGGGGAAGTACCACATCGACGTGAGGCTGCGGACTTCGCGGGGGATGCCGCTGCAGCTTCGGTCGCCGGAGTTCCATCGCCTCTGGCAGAACTTCCGCCGCCATTTAGGCGATTGGTCGCGGAACCGTAGGTTTTTTCACCCCGATATAATGTCGGAGCTGGCGAACCAAATCAAAGCTTCGATCGATGAATTCAATGGCAGAAAAGGATCTGTAGAGAAGTATAAAAGCTGCGCCGTAGTCGGAAACAGTGGAATTTTACTGAAATCCGATTATGGCAAGCTGATTGACAACCACGAAGTCGTGATCCGGTTAAACAACGCTCGAATCAGAGGCTTCGAGGGCAATGTAGGTTCGAAAACAAACATCTCTTTCGCCAACAGCAACATTTTACATCTCTGCGCGCGCAGAGAAGGCTGCTTCTGCCAACCATACGGCAACAATGTTGCCATGATCATGTACATATGCCAGCCCGCGCATTTCCTGGACTATCTAGTCTGCAACGCCTCTCACAGATCGCCATTGATCGTCACCGATCCGCGATTCGACTCACTATGTGCAAGAATTGTCAAGTACTACTCGTTGAAGAGGTTTGTGACGACGACGGGGCAGGATCCGGCGGGGTGGGGGTCGTCTCACGACGCCGCCAACTTCCACTACTCCTCCGGGATGCAGGCAGTGATGCTGGCACTGGGGGTGTGTGAGAGGGTGAGCGTTTTCGGGTTCGGTAAATCGAAAGCTGCGAGGCATCATTATCATACTAACCAGAAGGCGGAGCTCTCGCTACATGATTATGAGGCGGAGTATGAATTCTATCGGGATTTAATGGCAGGAACAGATGCGGTGGTGCCGTATGTTTCAGACAATTTCAAGTTTCCTCCATTTGTAATGTACCATTGATGTCTGTTGAAGTAGTGTTAACTTAATTGCGAAATTGGTTTGATTGTTTTGTTGTAGTAATTGTGTGTACTGTGAGAGGATGTATCACCTTCGAAGATGAGGTGGCTGTTTTCTTGCTTTGCCGCTCAATTGTAAAGAGAATGAAAGATTTTTACGCGATTTTAGCTTCTGCAGTAATCTGCCTCTTTTGCTTTTCAGAACAATGAACCGAGCTCAGTCTATGTTAGTCGAGAATGAACGTATTGTCCCATTTACTTCAAGAAAACGTACAGAGAAGACCAAATTGTTAGGCTTACTTGCTTAGCAAGAGAGCATCAATGGAACAGAGATGATAATTCAACATACGTTCAAAATTTATATATCCATGACTCGTACAAAAGCCATTCCTAGGTGTTGGCATATATAAACAAGCAAAGACATGCCGTCACCTCAACCTTAAAACAACTGTCCAAACCCCCTCCTCATCTAAGAGGAGGGAACGAAAAAGATGGTACTTCTATACTAGAAAAGGCTACCCTACTCCAAATTCGTCAAGGCGATGCGTCATCATACTCGACATCCTTCTCCTCAAACTTCACGGCTACCAAGAACCTTATACTAGCCTGTTGTGGACTGTAGACGGCATACTCGTTGTACTCAAGGGGGCTGTCCTTGTGCTCTGACGGGACTAGCTTACCACAAGGCACCTTGACATCGTTCCACATGAAATGCTCCGACTCATCTGTCTTCTTCCTACCTCGCCCTATCACCCCGAGTTTCTTTTCTTCCAGCTCAGCCGGGTCCTTAGCAGAGCACAAACCATATATAATCAGACAACCATGATAGATTGAAACAAGAAAAGATACCATGATAGATTGAAACAAGAACAGATACCATGATAGATTGAAACAAGAACAGATACCATGACAGATTGAAACAAGAACAGGCAGATGAGATTATATTAGTATTAAATCTAAGTTTTCAATGAACGCGCAGATGAGATTAGATTAGTATTAATAAGTTTTCAACGAACAGGCAGATGAGATTAGATGAGTTTAAATCTAAGTACCTCCGGAGCACTAGTGAGTTCTGTAATATCTTCACCTAAAGATGCAACTGCCAACACTAGGAACCCCTCCGGCCTGTCAACTGCCGTGAAGCCATACCTGGCTGCTTCTGCTGCGGCATCCGAGCATACTATGGCCCTCCCAAACTAAGCACAAACAAGGTATCAATGCGACTCAAAACAAAAATATACTCACAATTTCAAACAATCTTACCATGTACCCGATCTAAGCACAAACAAGCTATCAATGCGACTCAAAACAACAAATATACTCTCACCATTTCAAACAATCTTACCATATACCCGGGAACAGGCAGAAAGCACAACGAAGGCAAGAAACTCTTCTCCAGATGCCTCAACAAATTGGAACTCCGCGTACCTGACAACAATGAAATTATCACCTCAGGACTCTGAATCATACACCACAGGTTCTTGCAATCAAAGAGTGGCCATATCTAATACTTACCACACCATAGCAGGACTTTATTTGGTAGCTTCTTCATTTCATCAAAGGAGGGTCCAGCGCTCACTTCCACTGCAAATACATCCTCGATAGATACCCCATAACTCTGGAAAATGACAACTTGCGATGAGGATGATTTATGCACTGATACGAGAGTGATTCATTAGACACTCTTAAGACGGTCATAAACTCACAATTTCTCCAACTTTAATAGGTTCATAGGTTTTCTCCAGATAATTAGCTACCATCTTGTAGTCGTCGCTGTCTCTTTCAACTGGAGAGACAGAGCAACCCAACTTCTTGTACCGATCAAACAGAGGATCGTCAAGAGTAGGGCCAGACATGTCGCCTATGAGTCGTGAAGCCACATTTATATCTCTGATCGTTTCCACTGCAGCTGCTCCCTGCATTGGTCTCTTCTGATTAGGATAAGAAACTCTACGTCAAGATATCGCAGTTGAACCCTTTGAAGACACTCACATGATCAGCTATATCAGTGAAATCCCGAAAAACATAAGGTCGGGTGCTAGGCAGAAGAGTGAACACTCGTTGGCTAAAATCGGACCACAAGGCGTCCTTTTTCGGTCCTATGTCCTTGGACGTCCGGAGCCTCTGTCCAAATTCGATCAGAGTATCCTCACCTACACATCATTACACAGTCACAAATACCACAATTTATCCGGATGACAAAGCAAAGAGTTCGAGAAGCTCTTACATCTTTTCAAGTGTGTCTCAGTAACCATACCCAGAGGCAGTTCCGGAAAATCTAAGCCCATTTCCATCATCGCATACCTGCAATACAAACGACACATTAGCATTAGCACCCTCATTATATGAACACGAGGAGCTGATATCCAGTTGATATCCATGTCGGTCCATCCAAACAAATCTATCTTCACAACTCACCTGTAAATCTCTTGGCTACACAGGACCTTCATGAAATTTGCAACCTTAGGCTCAAGCTTGCAGTGCAATGCTGCAGCGCCAAGTTGTCTCAATCCTAGACCCCCATGTCTCACCTCGACTCCATCATCCTACAAACCACATTACTGTCACGTTACTATCAATTCAAACCACATTATGTTCATATTCTGTTCTTAAAGCACTGTCGATTTTGCAGTAGCACGGATGACCACGCACCATGTCAATGGGGTACAGCTTCAGAAGTTTTTTCTGTATCTTTTTCTCCCTCTCCCATGGTTCGAACTTGTTCCCAGTCAAGTCTTCAAATTGTTTGGCGAACTCTTTGATTGCACTGTCAACATCATCCCGTTCCTCCAATTTCTCATCTGCTCCTTTTAGATCACCTATCCTGCCCTTCTTGTAGTACATGTAAAGTTGGCCCTCAGGCACCGTAATCAGTTGCATTATGCAAAACCTGTCAGATTGATTGGTCAGCACAACAGAGAAGCAAATGAAAATGGTAAGTCGACGAAAGAGCCATACTCGTTTCGCCCCGGCCCTTTATCAGAAAGAGCAAAGGCGCAATTGTACAGGATTCCATCCTTCTCCAAAATTTGCCCACCAACATCCTGCAACTTCGTGTCCTTATGCACACCTCTCTTCCCAAATATCTTAAGCTGAAACAGCAGACAAATCAGAAACAACCTGTGCAAATGGAAATCGAACAACACTCAGCATTCAATATTCATAGACTAAAACTCGACAAAGACCTCGGATGTAATGGTTTCAAGAGCCTCCTCAGAAGGATCCTGCTGATGCAATGGGATGCCCTTTCCACCTACAGCAAGATCACTAGCTATGTCATAGGCATACAAAGGTTGAACCTCCTTCTGGTCGATACTGTCGAATAACCAAGCTTCCCTCACTATTGGAATTTCCCGATCCCTGAAATCATGTGACGCAAACATTGAATCAGAAGTAAAACCACGAGCATCGAATGAAACAAAAGGTCAAGAAATCCTACATCGCTTCAGTCAACTTGGAGGATCCACCACGTTCCCGCTCAGCTGGAGACACGACTAGGCAAGTTGCACCTGCAGAGGTGAACACACCCAGCTTAGTACCTAAAGAAGGTGCAACATTAACATGAACGAGAACGAGAAAGCTCATATTTATATGTACCCATCACCGAGTTGGCAACTTTCCCTCCACACTTCTCTATCTTTGACTTCCAATATTGCTGTAACGGATAAAGGGAAAAACACTGAAGAATCAGAACATTCACCTCTTTTCTTAGATGAGAGTTCAAAGAAGCTGCAAACATTGGATCAGAAGAAACTACAGCACATACATGTGTTCGGGTTAAACGGCCTGCCAGAGAAATCATCATTCCCTTGAAAGGTTTATCAAGGAGAGGCATGACTGTGCGAGGACGAGACTTGGGATCTTGGTGCTTCTTCAGCAACTACACCACCACCACGAAACGATTTTCTCAGAGTCACAGACAATCCACCGTGTCTAAATCAGATTGAAACATAAATTATAAACAAGAAAATTTACATCAGCAACATGAGAATCCTTGACAGAGTCGGGCAGTTTAGTCGGCTCGTTCCTTCGGGGAGGATCCCTAGTGGTAAAGGTGCAACTAGACCACTCAGTATATACACCTGAGCATGAATAGGTCCTCTCGGAGAACTTCAAAGTGCTACCACAAGCGGGGCAATCATCTAACGGCCCGTAAAATAGAACATCCTGGCTGCAATCCAAGTATAAAGAACACCGTTACTCGTGAAACAATGATCTTGTCCACTTCACCGAAAAGAAAATAAAAGAGAAAGCAAAAAACCTCTGATCACTAACCATCTTGGGACTACAGCATCATCAAACCCACTTGCATCCTGGCCGTTCGCCTCCAGAATCTCACGCATCTGCTGGATTGACAGATGCTCGCTCGTCGCTTTACAGAACTTCTGAAATTCTGCTTTGATCTCATCAGTAGTCTTCTCACTCCCATTTTCTTCGCCCTCGTCATTCTCGGCTTTCTCAATTCTTGCATGTTTGGCTGTTCCCTCAATCTCGTTTTTTTCCTTCTTGGCATCCTTGGCTCTCCCCTCATCCTCGGTTTTGGCCTTCTTTGGCGACTGCTCGGATTCGCCTTCACTCGCTTTGGCCTCAGCCTTCTGCTTCCTTGTCGCCACTTTTTCCTCATTACCAGAGGAATAAGCATGCGATCTTGTCTCATGAACCTTGAATTCGTAATAACACACTCTTGAGAAAATTAAGACGGTTAAAACTACTTAATCAATTTACTTGCAATCATCATCTGCTGCAGACATAAGCATTGCAAGTCACACATTTATCCTCCAAATTTTGCGAGAACTCAACTAATTGCTATAATATATGCTCCTATTCGACATTTTAAATCGCCAAACCCAGACACGTGAATAACAAGAAAATCATCTGCTAGTAAAATTAAATGGCTAGGAAGCATATAAGTTCGGTGAAACAATCTATAACCAGAGAATTTACCAAAAACTGCTCCAAATAATTCTCTATTCCTACCCCAAAATTCAAGAGTTCAATTACACATGCATAAACCCTAAAACTAGTTCACATTTCTTCATCAAAACACAAATCATGATTAGAGATAACACAATAACATGCAGCAGAAACAGAACAAAACCTTCATTTTCCAACAACTCCCGTTAGTCTTTCACCCACAAATTTTCACCCAACAGTAGAAAAAGAAGTAAGAAGCAAATGAAAATTCCAAGCTATGCCGCCTTCTTTTACACAGTCACGTCGGTTGCGGGAGCTAACCTCGGAAAGCAGAGCCGACTGCGTGTTTTTCTCACAATACAACAGGTGTGCTGCGGTTTGCCACGACTACAAGATGCTCAGCTGCAGTTGCCATGCTTCGTGACAAGTGTTGCATGTTGTTCCCCGCGCTATGAGGAGTTGTACCTTATCGACCTGCAACCAAATTTAGTTACTGGGAATAGGTTTAGGTTTTTCTCTTAAACATCAGAAATATGTCTTCCTATTTTTGGGGATGAATGCGGACACTGCTTCAATTTTGTGAGATTTGGCGGCACGTGTGGACTATTGGCAGATTTTTTGAAACTCCAAAATTGTTGTGCAAGTGAAAGTGACCTTTACTAGTTATGAAAAACATAGACATATTATAAAATTATACTCCTTAGGTTATCCAATTTTGTGCGAATATTAGGTGCATATTTTAATAAGAGTTCTGAAAGTGTTGTGAGTGGAGAAATATTTATATTAGTGTAAGTGGATTATTGATGGTAAAATACATAAAAAAATGTTTATTGATGTCCATAAATCACATAAAAAAATTAGTGGGGGCGTATCGAAAATAAATGTAGAAACAAATTTAGAGGATGAAAAAGTTAAAATATTACAATCTTTTGTATAAATATGTCAACTTTTTTATGTAAATCCTTTCAAAATATATATATTAAAAAAACTTGTAAACATGATGTTGACGATATTTTGTTCGCGTAGTTGTGTATTTGTGCGACAATTTATTTTATTTGAATTGTTACACCTATACACACATACCGAATGATCTGATTCTGACATATTATAGTAATTGTACCTATATTTTATTTTTACTATAGCAAACTAATTATTTTTAAAATTACCTTATTTTACATAGTGTGATTTTTTATGTGGACACAAACTACTTTTTAGGAGTCCGAATAGATCACGTTTGAATAATTACCAAAAGTTTGAAAATATCGAGTATTCATTTGTAATTATGTGTTGGAATATTGTTGAAATGAAGATGCATGCATGAATAGTGGGATTCTGACGATTTTATTCATATTTTAATTTCAGTACAACAATATTTGTAACGCAATTTATTCATTATCAACAAATTAATCTTTATCCTAGTAATTAGGGCTAGGGTATCGGTTATCAGTTAATATCGAACAGGGAACTGACCCTACGTCATATTTAATTAATTGAACACTGCATATACGGTTAGCAATCCAATTTACGGTAAAATGCTCTAGATTTTTTTCGATTTTTGGTTAAACTATAATCAAACAGTTATAAATCGAAAAATTAATTTTATTTTAATTTAAAATTTTAATTCAGATTTTATAAAATACTAAAATATAAATGTAAAATTAATTTGAACCATATTTTAATTTGATGCATCGTGTTTCTCTTGTCTTGTGTCTTCCTCATCTCTCTCACTCACTCTCTTCTCCCCAACCCTATCATTGATCTCCTGCTGCTCGGATTTATTTTTAATTGTTTAAAATTTTGAAACATTACAAAAATTATTTTTTAACTTATTTGCGTTTTTGAGTTAACCAAACACCGAATCGTTTGGAGTTCAGTTAATCGAGCTCTGTAAACATTTCGGTTGTGATTTTGATATTTGGATAATTTATTATTCGATTAATCAAATTTGTACCAATTCTCAGTCCTAGTCTTAACCTAGATTATCCACAAATAGATGGAATGGGCAAACAATTGTTTTTTGTTTTTTATTCTTTTCTCCTATCCGTAATTCTAGGGATGGTAAAATGGTTATTGGATATCGGTTATTATCAAACCGAACCGATAACGATCGGTATCCAATCTCGGTTATTGGATCGGTATCAGTTAGTGATTTAGGGTTAATTTCCGAATAACCGATAATCGAATGGGTATATCCGACTAGTCGAAATAATAATAATAATAATAATAATAATAATAATAATAATAATAATAATAATAATAATAATAATAATATTATTATTATTATTATTATTATTATTATTATTAAATTAAAATAAGTTTAATTAACCAAATAGGGTAAAAAATCAGATAATTTCGGTTATCCAATAATCAAACCGACTAACTGATCGGTTAATTAGATAACATATTAACCGATCGATTTCGGTATCGATTATTGAATTTTGGTAATTTCAATTTATGTTAACCGAAACTGATCCGAGAAGCAGTCCTAGTAAATCTAAAGAATAAAAGAAACAAATTTATGTATTAATGCAAACATTTTCTAGCCCAAAACAAACTGGGCCTGCAAGTCGAGCCTAAGACGGGATGTGCCAGTAGTATTTCTAACTCAATTCATATCAAATCACGCGAGTCCAAATCTTTTACCGATCTTGTTTTAGTATTATTTTCTCTATTAGGTTATATATATTTGGATAATAGGTAAAGGTACTTTGAAGTTTTGAATCAAACAAAATAGTGGCGTATTATTTGTATTTCAATTGATGCAACAACTAATTTAGTTTAAATGATTTCTGTAAAAGAAACTTATCCTAAATTATTCAATTGGTGAATGAATGAACAAGATAAAAGTTAATGACAACTCATTCAATTCAAAATAAATCGAAAGTACATTTCAAATCAATGTTTACAAATAAAAGTACAGAGGATCGACTTTTCTACTTAAATTCAATGTTTGCATTAACTTTTTAATCAGAAAAATTGATGTTCTGTAAAAGAAAGCAAACATTGTGGAAAAGGTGAAAATAGATAATCGCGATTGAATCTTTCAGACAGATTCATGATTCTACATCAGATCGATCCGTGAACAAATCCAGACACTAATTTTGTCCTTGTGTGTGTGTGTGTGTGTAAAAACCGATGGTTAAAAAATTATCATGTAAAAACCGATGGTTAAAAACCTATTAATTATTCTTGTTGGTGCATATTTGACATTTGACAGTAGGCCAGGCCAGAAAATAATTGAGAGTTGACGATATTTACTGCTTTTTACAAGGCTTTGAAGAAAGGGATAAGGCATATTTATATAAATAATAGTTTAAATTCTTCCTTCAAACGAAAAAGAACAGTTTAAATTCTTGTACACTCGAAGTGGTAATACATGTTTTACTATTCCTAGCTAGTTAAACATAGGAGAACCCCAGGAATCAAACTTTCTGATTGATTTTTTAATTTCTTTTATTTTTAATTATTTTTTCGTTTCGTGTTTGCTATAATGAGTTTTTGAAAATTAATAGTGAACATTAATTGATTAGTGCACATAATTCAAGTGGGATAGTTTTAACATTATTCTTTTGAGCATGAAACGTTAAGGTCAAGAATTTGCTACTACTTAATTCATCTTATTAACGTTGGTTCAAATAGTGTTTTACTTTAAATTCTAAATTTTCGACATTATACTTGACAAATATACATCATATACTAAAATGATATATGTATATATACTTGGTAAAATTTAATGGTATTCGGATGTTTGGTTGGGTAATTCAGATATAATTACCATACGATGATTGCTGAAGGCATAACTAGATAATATGTATTAATCAAAAGAGAAAAGAAGAAAATATATAAGTCTTCTAACTATATTTTTAAATATTACTCCCTCCGTCCCATTTAAAGTGTCCCAGTATTTAGGAGAAATGTATAAAGTAGTTAAAGTGATAAAAAATAGATAGGGTCCACATTTTTTGAAGGGATAATTACTTCATAAAATGGAATGAGACATTTGTAATGAGACAATCCCAAAAGGAAAGTGGGATATTTTAAATGGGACAGATGGAGTATATGCTATATGTCCCCATTATTTGTAACTATATATATTTACGAACTATGGTACAAATAAACCGATATGTAATCTTTATCAATTAATAATTTTCACACGCATCTAGACTGTATGGACAGAATCACATCCGATATTTAATTAAGTACCCATAAAAATTCTCAAACAATCACATTAGAGATTAATTGTTAACGGCCTAATCATATGAGCAAAAAGTAATAAGACTATAAATTAATTCCCCTTTTGTGGCCCAAAGCGTCCAATTAGCCACATAATTTATCCATATGCTCTCGTGCATAGCGTCTGCACAATATTGTAGCAACTACAAATTTCTTTTCCTCGTCTCATACATATATGAGAAAATAGATCTGCCATCTCCTTCGTTTATGGAAGCTTTTTATTAGATTTTATTATAAATTTATCTTTTTACTTTCACTAATATTTTTACTACTATTTAAATTTTTAAAAAATTGCTTGGATTAAAGCAAGGATTCATTTAATATATCTTATAAAGTAACACAAAATTCTGGAAAAGCCAAAATTCACACATCACATGTGGATCGGTGGATTTCTCATAGTCGGTGTTGGTGCGCATGCAGCCATTGGCACAGGTTTATTAGACAACATTTATGCAAACATGACTAATAAAAGCAGCTAGCTAAAAACAACATCACCTTCGTTACAACAACATCATATATATTAATTAGTAGACAGCTGATTTATTTAGGTAGAATATATTGATTGATGCATGGGATGATTATCATCAGCGCCTTCTTGCAGCAGTTTCACGCTGGCAGTTGAAGAAAACCGCAGCAACTGGAAGGCCCAACTCATTATCCTCCGCAAACTTCCTCGTATTAAATCGATCTCTGTAAACTGGTGCCTTAATTCCCTCTCTCTTCTTCTGTTTGAACAGCAAGATTGCAATCCTGTGGATTCCTATGTTTGGACGAGGCATCTCATAGCTCACTACTTCTTTCCCTGCAGTTTATTTTATTTATTTCATGCATATATATTAATAAATAAACTTTTTATTGAATATAATCAAATATATATGCAAAATTATTTATGTTGCATACCGAATGAGGCATCGGTGGTGCCTGGAATATCTGTGACTATCCTGTTAGTTGGTCAAATCAGATAAATCATTAGTCTTCAATTCTTGATTATTTTGTATAAGAGTTTAATTATTTGTACTTTTTTCTTGAAAGGAAATACAATTGCTTCCTAAAACAGGTTATTTTTCAATCATCACATCGACCATGAAATACTGTTGTGACAAATAAAAATGTGAAGTATCAATAATTTTTCATATTTTTGTTTTTAATATTAGAGGCCAAAATGCTAGTTTAATTTATTCATAGAATACATACCTATACACACAGAGATACATACATATAATAATTTGTAGTTTAAATTACATGATTAAAAATGATAGTAGGTCATGGTAAAATGTATTCTTTTTCATATTTTTTCTATTTTTGTAAATTAATTAGCAAAATATAATTGAAAACCTCACCAGTGTAGGTGTTCCCTGAGATAGGGATCACTAGGACCAGGAACATCAGGGTCTGTCATGATCTGAGTATACAAATGAACGAATTAATATCACTCAAAACCCTCTCTCTCTCACACACACATATATACTTCATGAAACAGATATATGTAATATTACCAGTGTGAAAAATGATCTCATATCACCACCATGAACCTCAACCTTAGGTTTGGAGGTGACTACGGAAGGGAAGAGCTCGTGCCCATTGTATACATGCTTGTTCGAGTTGTAGGTTACCGACATT
This sequence comes from Salvia rosmarinus, assembly GCA_036937905.1. Lineage (NCBI taxonomy): Eukaryota > Viridiplantae > Streptophyta > Magnoliopsida > Lamiales > Lamiaceae > Salvia > Salvia rosmarinus. The sequence continues at coordinate 68,196,905 of CM072823.1, forward strand.
TTCACCGTCGCCGAGAAATTATCCACCACATCTCCGATCACTCTACCGATTATCAGCGGCGTCGATGACGACATTTTCTTTTTGATGAGAATGGAATAGCAAACCCCATGTATTTATAGTGGCAACAACAAACTATCAGATTGCTCAAGAGTCATTGGCTAGCTGTTCTCTATTTTAGAATATAAATATTGGGGTTTTAAGGAATAAAGAAAAAAAGCCCAATTAAGAGGCTAGAAACAAGGGATGTTATTGGAAAAAAGCAAGAATTGGAGCAACAAAAAACTTGCTAAAGATGATTTGACATCCTCTCTCTCTCTCTGGACACATTGATATGCAGGTTATAATATGGGAGAATATTAATTCCCATTAATATATTTATAATTATAAACTGAGAAAAAGGGGCAGTGGGGAATTTGGAGATACTGTTTGGGACTTCCTGTAGATACTAGAAAGAGTTGTCACCTTTGGTATTTTAGGTATAAAAAGGGGAAACTTTCAAGCTGCAATCCTTTTTCTCATTGTATTTTCAAAGAATAAAAGCTCATAACTAAAGCGACTCCACAATATTTATTATTATTTAATTTGTGGTGGTGGAATAAGGTCATTTCAAGGCAAAGGAATAAATTGCGGGAATATTTCTCTTTGAAGTTTTTGGTATAGAGCTTCCGGAAATGGAAAGTGGCAATGGGGAAAAATGGGTTTTGTGCTCTAAATAGAAAGCCCTAGGTTACTTAGTTCTTCATCTATAGACTATAGTCCACTCATCTGGATGTCTATGCATTTTTATGTAGGTTTAAAGTTTCAAATCACTAATGCCTTTTCTTATATATATATATTTTCCTTGTTTATTGTGATGTGACTTCAATTTAGTTGCTTTAATAATGATATGTTTCATGTAGGAATGTTCGTCGAGCCAACTTATTTGTTTTCAGATTAGTTTGATCGAATTGTCCAACTGTTTAGTTTGAAATTCTTAGAATAATTGAAATCTCATCATAATTAATAAGTAATTAATGTGTGGTTGGAGAAAGTAGTTTAGTTGGCTTTTGATAATTTTATCTATTCATGAGTTAAGTCCAACATGACTACGAATCCAATTGTAGATTTGGGCTATATATTAGGGCCAATATACGAGTTTTGAACTAGATTGACATTTTCGATTGCCCATAAATATATAACATGAGCTTTATTTGAATATGAAGAAGAATAAATGATTCTTTAATTATATACGCACTAACAATATCATCAACGTTAATTTACTATAAAGTAAATCAATAAAAATATGGTATGAAGGGCCCATTTTGCATAACAGCAGAAAATTAACTAAACGTAGCGTGGCATGTAGTGCCTAATTACGCTAGCTATTTTAGGGGTGAGCATTCGGGCGGTTCGGTTCAAAACCGAACCGAACCGAACCCAAAAAACTGAAAAATCAAATTTTTTTTAAAATTCAAATCGAACCGAACCGTTTTACATATCTAAACCGAAACCGAACCGGGCATGTAGTGCCAAGCTAATTACACTAGCTATTTGGTGGCGAACGCATATTTCCATTGAAGGAACAATCTGCAAAATAACAATCAATTTCTTATGATTATTAGATTCCGTTGATCCAAAACAAATAAAACGAGACCATATATATACACTTCATATGTGCTCTGTACTGTATGAGACAAGATAATGAAACCTATGAGGAATCTCTTTGGTTGAAATAACATGTCATCATTCCTAGCTAAGGCATCAATGTTCTTTGTTGATGTGATGAGATTCTTCCATATCTTCCACACTAATTAGTTCTAGTTTCTGTAATAACATTAATCTATTTATTAAAGCAAATTAGTTCGATATGTTTCCTGAAATGATGCAGTTTTATTACTGAAGAATTTAGGATGTTATAATTGAAAAAAATGGTGTTGTAGAAATTGTGTCACAATTAAAAATTCTATAAATATTGTGTTATTTTTTGCAATGAACCCTAAAATAACATTTTACCCTAATAGTGGGAACTGAAGTAAATATGGGTTGAGCGAATTGGATACCGAAGTTCTAAAAGAAAATTCGTAGTGGCGTAATTATAAGATAATTGAGATACTCTTGCGCAATGTCTAGAATTTACAGAATTTGTAGCAGCTAAAAGGGTTTATTCTTTTTCAGATTAATTTGCACATACTGAGGGAGTTAAGTTCAAATAATAACCATTTTTATGTGTATATATATAGGAAGAGCTATGTTCAAATAAAATCATTTTTAATGTGAGAATTAAGAACCACAAAATTTTGCTATAAATAAAATGAATTCTCTATAAAATTGATGCATCCGTTGAAAAATTACTGAATCCAAAAATTCGACATTTTTCATTTGGGTTCGAATTCCACGAGGACAAAAATTCTATTTTATTTTTATTTTTTTGGATTCAGTAATATTCACAGGTATATTAACTTTTATAGATAATTCATCATTTTTTTTGTTCTCACGTTTTCACGATAAAATAATTCTCACGTTAACCCTCCATATATATATATATATATATATATATATAGAGAGAGAGAGAGAGAGATTTAGGTTCAAATGAGAACCATTTTTATCCTAAAAAATAAGAATCAAATGAGTTCGTTATGAAAGTTGATGAATCTGTTGGAAAAGTTATTAAATTCAAAAATTTGAAAATTTTCACCCGGGTTCGAATCTCATGAGGGTGAAAATTCCATTTTTGAATTCATAAATTTTCCAAACGGATTCATAGTGAATTTATCGTTTTTTGGTTCTTACGTTTTCACGATAAAAATAGTTCACACGTTAACCCTCTAAATATATATATATATATATATATATATATATATATATATATATATATATATATATATATATATATTTCTTGATTAACATATATAGCGAAGTTTTTTTTTGTCATGTACGTGGTTGCCGTTTCAATTAATATGTATTATAAACTTATCGAGCAAACTGCAGATCTGAATATGAGAATTATCCACTTACAGAAAAGTTGAATTATAAATCAACTTAATTGATAATTAATCTAAAATAAATTATATGTAGCGTGTAACACCTTTGTTAGTTATGTATTTAATTCTTTTATTGCAAAATCGATACAATATTATGCAGGGCCGCCCCTGAGGGCAGGGGCGGAGCCAGAATTTTGAAATTGGACGGGCGAGATCCCATTGAAAAATTTAATATAATTTTTTAGAATAAAAGTAAAGATTCGAGTTGAATTTTGAAATATTTGTTTTGTTCGCTTTTATAACTGAATTATGATATACTTCTTTTATGAGATCAAACTAATTTATAATTGAATAAATGTCAAAGCATTGAGTAATTTCTTTCTCAATAAACATTATCAGAGAACTAGACAAAAGTCATCTTTCGTTTTATTCCGCAAGCTTGACTTCACAATTTTCGTGGAGGAGAATCAATGCACATTCTAATATTGCCGTAAAAACCAAAAGCTTTGAAGTTGGATAGTAAACGTGAGTTTTTCTTAATATAGACACAAACAAATTGTTGAATAATAGCATTTGAAAATACAAACACAGATAACATAATTTGAAATATAAACAATATAAATTAGAAATAGTAAATTATATAAACCAATATTTTTTCTATAAAATAGAGTGAAACTTACTGATGGTGATGAGTTCTTCAATAGGGAATCTTTATTGTGATATTGTTTAAAAATTTTCACATTAGAATTAGTAGTTTTGAGAGTGGAAAGTGGGAAGAAGACAATCAAATGAAAATTCCATAAACTTTTTTAGAGGAAATATCAGATAGGATATTTTAAATTTTGAGTGGAAAATCAAAAAATGATCACTAAATTATATTTATAAATAGATGAAAAAAGTGCAAATAAATGGAAGAACAAAATTATAGAATATTATAATAATAATTAAATATATTAAAAAACAAAAAAATCTTACCGGATGATGGCCTAGTCTCGCCAGGCTCAGATCTCCATCGCTGAGTAGGCCACCCTGGGCGATCGCCCAGGGCCCACCATCTCAGGGGGGCCAAATTATTTTAAAAAATTAATTTATTTATAGATTTATTTGGATCTAAAATATTATATCACTTAAATATTTTATTTTATTTTAAAGTTCAAAGTATTAAATCTTTATATATTTTACTTATAGATATATGTTTTCATTTGATCCCAAGATATATTATAAAATATTGATGTTAATGTGATTATTAATGGTTTTGTATCTACAAATACTCAAATAAATTATTTTTATGATATCGTATCGTAGATAAGAGTTGAGATATAGAAATATAAGGATGACAAGTAAGTTGTATATGTTTTGATGCTTTTTATTATCTATTTTATTTGTAGATCACTTGAATTTTACGTAAATTTATAAATTTGATTTATTTTATAAATATAATATAAGGGATCATTTTGGACGGTCTAATGGTTAAGTGAGTTCATATGGCCAAAGGTCACGAGTTCAAACCTCATTATTGTCTCTATAGGTTCAAGTCAGTCACACCCGATTTTTCAAGTGTGGTTTAGTCGTTCTGTGTCGTTTGCAAACTATTGTAAAGAAACATAAGCTTTAACTGATTTTATATGAATTTTAAAAAATGGGGACCTATATTACTTATTTTATCCAGGGCCTACAAAATATCAGAAACGGTGCTGATATTATGGAGCTAGCTTGATGATTGTGGAATTAAAATGAGCGTGTATGGAGAAGAGAATAACTGGGGACGTGAGCCTACATGTAAGAGCATCACATGCATGTTCCCAATAATTACATCTTTTGTGAATTGTACCATTTTGTAGTACGTACGACGTTTTTTTTCTTGATAATAATTACGTTGAACATTGCAAAATTCTTCTCTTACGATAGACCAACGTTTGACGTGTCGATTATTCTAAGGCTATCTTCCTTTTCATGGTGCAACTTATAACTTGTGTACTTCTACTTTTGGCTGTACTGCATATATTTGGCTCTATATGTTTTTGTTATCGGTAATTTTTCAGTTTTCCTTTCACATTTTTGATAAGTGTCCTCAATTACCAAAGCATATATATTAAAGAATTATAAGAATTTATTTTTTAATTTTAATAATTGTGGGTAATATGAAGGAATTGCAAACTTATATAATAATATTACAAAACTGAAGAAGAGAGTAAATTTGGTAGTTCAATATCATTTTTGCATATCATTATGAGATATGAGACCTATTCAATTGGGATAGGACATTTGTCCATACTAGACGCTTATTCAAGAATGAAAGGAGTATAAACGTATAACCTAAAAAATTAGACTTATATTCTCAAACTGTGAGATTTTAAGTTTCAATAGTCATAACTTCTAATATTTACATTACCCTTATGTCGAATTACATGCATTGGTTATAGATACAAAGCCTTATTAATTTTATCCCTCTTTTATAAGTTAAAGGGGCAAAGAGACTATCATGCTTTGATGTGATGTAATTCTGAAATTTGATGATTTCGATCAAAATTAAGAATATAAAAGAAAAAACTATATATTCAAAAAAAGTATTAATTACTTGTCAGCGATGTTTTCGATAGATATTCACAAATAATATGCGACATTTCGATCCTATATATATATATATACATAGAGAGTGGTTATGGTGAGAATGATTATATGTGTAAGAAATAAGAATGTATCGTGACCACATATCAAGTCCAAATCTACGATCCATATTAAATTGAGATCAATTAATGATATCGACCCTTTTTTCAATTATATCCATCGAAATGGCAAGAATGGTATAAAAAAATCTCTCCACATCCCATAATTATAGGAATTCATTGCATCTTCCAAAATCTTCACAAATCTTTCAATATCAGACGTCTCCTTGTATCTCCAAATCTTCATCATTTTAAATAATGATTTCTTAACAAATAAAACGTCTACTTGTTGCTCATACAAATTCTCACGAATTATATATATTAGGTACAACACATATTTATTACAGCTTTAACACATAGTTAGAAAAGTATTGCACATATGTATCGGTATAGCACATATTTAATATAGTTTAGCACATAGTTAGAAAAAGGTATAGTACATATATATTACAGTTAACACATTGTTACTAGAGATGTCAATATGGGTCGAAGCCACATTGGCCGAATAAATTGATAAAATTAGAGGGTTAGGGTTGGGTTTTCATAACTCGAATATAAAATCGGGTTATTCGGCCGCCGGTCGGGTTAATGGGTTATTCGGTGGCCGGTCGGTCATGGTCACCACATGGCCGATTTTTTTTTTTTTTTTGCTTTTATGTTATTTATTTTTATTCATTTTTATATGTCTTTTTTATTTATAATATCTATTGATGCAAAATCTATTTTTTGCAATTAGATTGTACAAGTTTAGTTATTATGGAATATAGTTGTAATTATATGTAATTTTCATTTTATCCTCTTTTAATTATATATCTTAAGAAAGTATATTTAATCTCATTCAAATATATCTATTTCATTCATCTACTTACAATTATTATTATTATTATTATTATTATATTTATCTCATAGTAAATTATATGTGAAACATAAGTATTTGGTATTATGAGATAATAAGGTAGACTATATAATATATAAATTGAATATACTATTCAATATCATTCGATTATATTTACATATTTTAAATCTACTTATGAGTTACAAATTATAATTGTTTTATAACATAGTTAATTAGTTATATAAGTTAGATGAAGTTTACATTATAATTATGAATTATTATTATATTTATCTCATAATCAATAGTCATGTAAGTTATTTGTGATTAATTTTTAGAATTATAATTGTAGAGTATAAATATAACTTTATTATGTTGAAGTGTGTAATTATATTTTATATTCTACATATTGTATATTATATAATCTATATAATAATATTTATTTACTATAGTAGACTATGAAATCTTAGATGATATAATAATATAGTAATACAAAAGACATTGTTATTTATTATATTATATATATATATATATATATATATATAGAACTTTACTATATTGAAGTGTATAACTATATTTTATATTCTACATATTATATACTATATAATCTATACAATCATACTTATTTACTATGCTAGTCTATGAAATATTAGATGATATAAGAATATAAAATACAAAAGATATTGTTATTATCTTAACTTTTGTAGCTATTATAGATTTTTATTTAGTTATTTATAGTGAATTAATTTATTAATTTTTTAAGTTATAAATTTTAATTGGTATTATTGTGAATTAACTTATAAAATATATATTAAATAGTGAATTAGCTATTATGGAATATGAATATTCAGATATATTAAAAAATAATTTAGTTGTGAGCATTATTTTCTATTTTTGATATTGTAATATATTTTAAATAGTATTATATTGAATTAACTTATTAAAATTTTTCTAGATATAAGTTTTAATTCCGCTATAATTGTATTATATTATTAGAGTTCATTTAATTAGTTACATGGAATGCGACATTAAAGCATATTAGAAAAAATAATTTAATTATGATCACTATTTTTAATTTTTATTGTTTGCTATTCAAAGCTAGTATAATAAGATTAAAAAAAAAGAACTTGTGGAATGTATTATATTTATTTTTCAATTATTTGTTTTTACTCCAACGCTTAATATAAAATATTTGATGTATATATATATATATATATATATATATATATATATATTTATTTTTATTTTTTAACCTTTATGGTCTGATTGACCCGATGGGTTAGCCCGAAACCCGAGAGTTTAGGGTTAGGGTTGAATTTTTCTAACCCGAAAAAAATGTCAACCCGAATAGCCCGACAACCCGAGTGGGTTAGCCCGAACCCGAGCGGGCTGGCCCGATTGACATCCCTAATTGTTACACATATAACACGTTTTTGTTCATATATAGTACATACCTGAAAAAAAATATAGCACATTTTTGTTCACATATAGCACATACCTGAAAAATGTGTTGCATGTATTTTGGATTAATTTGTTGCACATTTTAGATTTTTGTAAGCACCAATCGTTGTTGCACACGTAATACAACTAATTTGTAAATTATTTGAAGCAATAATATGTCTGTGTGGATTTGTTGCACAATGTCTATTATTTATAGCATAACGTTTATATAATATTGAACAAATGTAACAAGTTGAAATATATAGCAAACATGATATTTATATAGCATATGTTGTTTTAAGTATAGCACATGTTTGAAATATATGTAGCACATAGTTAGGTTCATGTATTTTACTTTTTATTTTATGTAGCACAACTTTCAAATATTATTGTCTTATAGTAAAATGTTATTTATATTGTTGTAGCATTTTAATCATAACACATTGCATTTTGTTTAATTAAGCATAGCTTGGATATATATATATATATATATATATATATATATATATATAAATATATATATATATATATATATATGTGATATATGTAGCATTTTTTAATTAAGCATAGCATTTTAATTACAATACATTGCATTTTGTTTAATTAAGCAACAACAACAAAACGTTGCAACAATCATTATCGAAATTTGACACGCTGTCGTTTAGCGCTCAAAATAAATTTATAACCTATTGCCCATCACAGCGTAGCCGCCGATAAGTATAGGTCGATCCCACGAGGAGTTGGTGTAGCAATCTCGATGTCACGATGTCACTTAAAAGGGATGAGGGTGGTGTAATTATTTTGATCACTATAGGTATGACTAAAGTAACCTGAAACAATCTCAACGGAATATCAAATAATAACGAATCTAGCTTGGGCAACAACTCGGTGAAGACGATTAACACTCGATCATAGGTGCAAAGATTTTCTCTACATGACATGCATCAACCGGTTATAAGAGACATACGTCAGTGACCCGTTGTCACGTCACGCCCACGACGCACCCTCCAAATCTATCCTTTCGTGTAAAGAAGGCAAGGACACCCTATGCAAACTATCTAACCCGTAATGCCCACGCACAAGGACACCTCAAGACATGTAAACCTACGGTGGCGTTATGATCTAGATGGACCCGGTATTGGCAAAGGCAGTGCTATGACTACTCCAACTCGCCCACACCATCAGACTATTTGGGGTGCGGGACACCCGACACCTTAATCCAATTATTACTTGCAACCCTTCCTTACCCACTATGTTATTTGCAACTAATACACCGAGTTTGGTTAAGTTATATAATGCCCAGACCTAGTGCTTGGGAACACACGCATGCGCATCGTAATGCCCTACTTAGACCTCTCGAGTTATATTAATCATGCTTCACCTTGTCACGCCCAAACCAAATAAAAACTTAGCTAGACATAAAATAAATAAACATGCAACAGGTTAATTGAAACCATAATTAAACGGAACCAACTTACTATTAATTGAACGAAATAGAAACGGCGAGCCCAAAGTGCCGCCGGCAAAACATACGAATAGCAAATAAAAGTGTTTGCCCCGAAGGGACTTAATGTATGTGGTGCTGCTGGATGAATTTGATAATGAGAGTGAGAGTTGGAACGCGGAAGAAAGAAGAGACGCACAAGTCGCGCCTTCATCAATATATATAGGCCTAGGGATATCGACGATGGTGTTGGCCCATGGGCTGGATAATCTGTAGGTTTTCCTTGTTAATCGGCGCCTTTCCTTGCCCAGACGGATCCGAGGTGATCTCCTCCGATTTCATGAGATTCGGTGTCGTAAGATCCTTTCCGGATTTAGCGAGATCCGCCCGGATCTCGCGATCTCTTGCCCATTAGCTCTCTCTCCGCCTTCTCTTGCCTCCTTCTTCTTCTTGGTCTTTGCTCGCTTTACTCCGCTTGCCCATTAGCCTACCCTTCCGAGATTGAACTCATGCGGTCTCAGAAGGAGGTCACGCCGTGAAACGGAACAGCCATCGGAGTTTGAAGCCCGTGCCGTGAGCTAAGCTCCTTGTGCCCTCGAGGTGCATCGATCTCTATTCACCCGCCAAGCAAGTTCCACTCCTTCTTGCCCATTTCGCCTCGCCTTGTTCCTGCAGACCAATGTGTCCTCCCGCACACAAAACACAACAAGAAAGACACAAAAGACTCGATCTAGACCTAGACAAAACACGAAAAAGAGCACAAAACTTGGGCTCACACACGCACACTTTAAACATGCTTGTCCTCAAGCATGCACGCTGCATTTGCCCAAGACAAAAGAAAGAAAGAAAGAATCTACTCAAAAGTAAAAGGTTAGCACATTTCCACCAGCAGGATATCTCGCCAATATAAGCTTCATCGAACAAACTAGCAATTAAAGTAGACTCCATTCAAGCAACGACCATCAAACAAGTCAAAATACAATTTGAGCATATTGGGCATTTTCCTTACCAACACTCAGTACTCTTGTGTATAAGCTAGTGTATACGCCGGACATCTTTCATTTCGACTATGCCATAGTTTGCATGCCTCTACCATCTCCACCGCTTAGACAAAGTTTTAAACATTCATCCTTAGGTCTTTTATTTGGTTGTAATGGGGCTTAAGACATAGGTGGAAATTTTTGGAACGAGGCTAAGGTCATCATGGACTCAGGTTAGAGGAATTTATTTTGTCCTCCATGGATTTCCTTTCGCCTTTTTCTTACGGGCCTCAGCACAACCATTTTAGGACTTCATCAATATATATTCTTTTATTTCAAGTCCTTTCTTTCAATTCTGGGTATCTTCTTTTATATTGGGCATTTTGCCCATTTCGTTGAAATTCTGGAAAACCCCTTTTTTCTTGCCCATTAAGAGACTACTGTTCTTCCCTTTGCCCTTCTCTTCTATTAGCTCCTGAGTCTAATTGACCGGGTAGGCTTCTTTTTCCAGGCTAATTTAAGCGAGTGAAAGAAATTATTAAGCTCGAGGGGGTGACGAGGGATTAACATGAGGTAGGACATTTTGGCTCGATGGGCTATTTGAAAGAAAAATTGCCTAAGTCATCTAAATGTTTTAACTAAGTCAATAAGGCCTCGATTTAAGAGTGCACGCAAGTTCTAGCAAAAGCCTAATGAAGATGTCAATAATCACACAAGAAAGGAAACTGTGTTGATCAAGATACAACAATTTAAGCTCAATTCTCACCATGTGTGCTCAAATTCAATTCGTCATCCTTATTTACATACGGTCATGCTCAAATGTAATTTTTAAAACTACTCGCATTATTCACAACAAAGCAAAATACAGGACAATCAATCCCACCAATTTACACATGCCAACCGACACAAAACGAAACCCTCCTGACTCACACACTTTGCGTTGAGCAAAGTGGGTGAATGAGAGGAACACAAACAAAGAACAACGAAACGAACGAGCAGGTAGGCGGTCCCCTTTCACACTTTGCCTTGGGCAAAGTGGGTCGAGCGGGACCGACTCTCTTAACTCAAACAAACGAAAACAGACGCAACCCCCTTCACTCACACACTTTGCCTTGGGCAAAGTGGGTGAGGGAAAGGGGTTGACCACCAACAACAACAAAACAAAAACAAAAAGACAAACAACAAAACAAAAACAAACAAACACAACAAAACAGAAAACAAAAAACAAAAAAGGGAGGACAAACGGTCAAGGGGAAGCTGGATACCTGAATCCAGCGTGGGCAAAGAAGGCTAGCAGGGCATCATGGGTTTCTTTCTGTTGTTCCTCCATCCTGGTCAAGCGGGCTTTGATGTCATCATCCTCCTCCTTGCTATCCGGAGGGTTCCTGTAATTATACCAACACAACACCACACGCAAAACAGGGGCAAAGCCAAAAACAAAAGAGAAAACAACAACGAAAGCAAATAAAATACCAGGTTGCCTCCTGGTCAGTGCCTTGGTTATCGTCGTGGCTCGACCAGACCTCTTCATTACCCTTCCCCGTCGGGGGCTTGCACTTCACGCAGTCCCCGGATCTATCTCGTGATGCCCATAGTAAGCCTTCGACGTCCATTGACCTTGAAGGTCTTTCTTGTCTTCGTGTCTGCGACCTCGGCACCCATTCGAAAATCGAGTTTTGACTTCATATGGTCCGCACCACTTTCTTGTTAACTTGCACGGCATTAATTTAAATCGAGATCGCATAAAGCACCAATTGACCTTGCTCGAATGCCTGGCTTTGATATCATTCGGATGCTCCATGGCCTTGAAGATGTTGAAGGTCACCGCCTCACCGTCAATTCACATGATAACTTGCCGTGTCGCAATCAATCCTAGTTCGCCGTCTTCACGAATGGTCGACCCAAGAGCATAACCGAGGATTTGTTACCCATCGTGCCCATATCCGAACGTAGAAGTCCGCCGAAATATGAGTTCTCCACTTTGACCAATACGTCTTCGATGATTCCTTCGGATAAACGTTTGACTGCCTCGCTAATTGGATAACCACTGTGTTGGCTTAAGGGTTCCCACCTTTAATTCATTGAACATCGACAAGGGCATGACGTTTATAGATGCCCCAAATCCAAGATGGCCCTTTCAATCCTCGTATTGCCTATTACGCAGGAATAAAAACATCCTGGATCTCCACACTTCTCGCAATTTCACTGTAGGACCGCTGGATACATTTTCTCCCATTTGAAATTTTGCATCATCTTTGTATTTCACCTTTCTTGTGCACAATTCTTTCATGAACTTTGCCCACTTGCATCGTGCCCAGAGCGCGTTGATGAGCGGTATATTTATTTCCACCTTCAAAACACGCGATACATCTCACTCATTTCTTCCTCTCTCCTGTTCTCGCCAATCTGCTGGAAAGGAGGTAAAACCTAGGATTAGGTTTGACATAGGTTGGCTCAATGATTGCCTCTTCTTTTTCTCGCTTTTCCTCGGGCGCCCTCTTGATCATTGTCATCTTGATCAACGTGATCTGTGAGATCCTCTACTTCAGGCATGACTGCGTCGTCTTTAGGCATGAAGACCTTTTCTGGCAGTTTCTTCCCGCTTCTTAGGGCTACAGCATTCAGTTGGGCTAACTCGTTTACCTCTACTTGAGGAGGTAAATTTCCTTGCTTCTTCTCAAGACGCGTTACGGCGGCCGTCAATTGGGAAACTTGGTTCCCAAGGCTCTGGAGGGCTCCCCTTGTCTCGACCTTGAATTTCTCGTTCTCTTGTTGAGCCTTCACATTTTCTCGTGCCATAGTGTGCACAAGTTCAGCCAACGATGGCCCACCGCTTTGGTCACGCTGATTATTTCTGTATGGCTGTTGTTGTCCCGCCTCCGCATCGCTTCTTTGTTGTCCCGCCTCACGGGTTGTTAGACCACCTAAAGTTTTCGTGGTTCCTCCATCCTGGGTTGTAGGTCTGAGAGTTTGGATCATATCTCCTCTGCTCGTATTGCCCATTACCATTCTGACCCACTGCATTGACTTCTTCTTCTTCAAACAGTGTGGGGCATTGATCCGTGTGATGTGTCACGGCAGCGCATATTTGGCAAACTTTAGCTTTCTTTTGCCCTTGCCCTGGTCCTGGTCCTGGTCCTGTGTTGGTTATGAACTTGTCGAACAGGTTACAGAGTTTATCCAGCTTGGTCTCCACGGTTGAAGAAGTAGCGGCAGCTTGCCTAGGAACTTCTCCTCCTTCGTCTCTGTTTTCTTGGCCATCTCGCCCAACAGCCTAAAGGCCTCACTGGAACTTTATTCGAGATTGATCCTCCACAAGTCGCATTCACCCAAATTTTCTCTGTTGCCTCAACCCGCCATGAAATATTGGATCGATCATGATCCGGAATTTGATGTTGAGGGCATTTCGCTCACTTGCTTAAACCTTCCCAAGAATCATAAAAGGTCTCTCCGTGCCCATTTTGATGCTGCTTATCCTTTCCTCATGTTCGAATACGGCGCGGAAAGTACTTCTCGAGGAACTTCGGTGAAGTTGTGCCCACGTGGTCACACTTCCAACGGCAAGGTGTAGAGCCATTCTCTTGCCCATCATGCGAGAGAGAGGGAATGACACTAATCTCACATACTCTCCAAGATTTTCATTGGCGCGGATAGTCCCACACGCCATCTCGAAATCTTGTAAATGCTTTGTGGATCCTCCCGCATGTCATCGAATCGGGAGGATTTGGATGAAGAATGCTTCATCTCCCGGTTACTATTGATCGCGGGCAAAGTGATGCCCGTTGGCCTCGTGTTCGGTTGTTGGGGAACACCATTTCAATGTTCGCTTACTTGTGGTTGTTCACCCATCGTATTGCCCTCGGGTTCTCTTCGGATTAGCCGCCTCGCAGCTTGTCGTGCCTCCCGCATCGCCGCTTCCTCCGCCTTGCGTGCTTTTCGATCTCGTGATCGCATAAAAGTCCTTCGCTCTCTCCTGCAAGGTTAGGTCGTAGCATACAATAAAGAAAGCAATATAAATTCAAGAAATAGATATACTCATCGAATGCGCAGCTCCCGAGAACGGCGCCAATTCGACACGCGTCGTTTAGCGCTCAAAATAAATTTATAACCTATTGCCCATCACAGGCGTAGCCAGCGATAAGTATAGGGTCGATCCCACGAGGAGTTGGTGTAGCAATCTCTGATGTCACGATGTCACTTAAAAGGAATGAGGGTGGTGTAATTATCTTGATCGCCGTGAGTAAGACTAAAGTAACCTGAAACAAACTCAAAGGGAATATCAAATAATAACGAATCTAGCTTGGGCAACAACTCGGTGAAGACGATTAACACTCGGTCATAGGTGCAAAGATATTCTCTACATGACATGCATCAACCGGTTATAAGAGACATACGTCGTGACCCCGTTGTCACGCGTCACGCCCACGACGCACCCTCCAAATCTATCCTTTCGTGTAAAGAAGGCGAGGACACCCTATGCAAACTATCTAACCCGTAGTGCCCACGCACGAGGACACCTCAAGACATGTAAACCTACATGCAGCGTTATGATCTAGATGGACCGGTATTGGCAAAGGTAGTCATATGACTACTCCAACTCGCCCACACCAACAGACTATTTGGGGTGCGGGACACCCGACACCTTAATCCAATTATTACTTGCAACCCTCCCTTACCCACTATGTTATTTGCAACTAACACACCGAGTTTGGTTAAGTTATATAATGCCCGGGACCTAGTGCTTGGGAACACACGCATGCGATCGTAATGCCCTACTTAGACCTCTCGAGTTATATTAATCATGCTTCACCTTGTCACGCCCAAACCGAATAAAGACTTAGCTAGACATAAAATAAACAAACATGCAATGCTTAATTGAAACCATAATGAAACGGAAACAACTTACTATTACTTGAATGAAATAAACCATGAGCCCAAAGTGCGTCGGCAAAACATACTGAATAGCAAATAAAAGTGTTTGCCCGAAGGACTTAATGTATGTGGTCTTCTTGGATGAATTTGATAATGAGAGAGAGTTGGAGCGCGAAGAAAGAAGAGACGCACAAGTCGCGCCTTCATCCATATATATAGCCTGGGGATATCGACGATGGTGTTGGCCCATGGGTTGGATAATCTGTAGGTTTTCCTTGTTAATCGGCGCTCTTTCCTTGCCCAGACGGATCCGAGGTGATCTCCTCCGGTTTCATGAGATTCGTGTCGGTAGCATCCTTTCCGGATTTAGCGAGATCCGCCCGGATCTCGCGTATCTTGCCCATTAGCCTCTCTCCGCCTTCTCTTGCCTCCTTCTTCTTTGGTCTTTGCTCGCTTTACTTCCGCTTGCCCATTAGCCTACCCTTCGGAGATTGAACTTGTGGTCAGTAAGGAGGTCACGCCGTGAAACGGACAACCATCGGAGTTTGAAGCCCAGGTGTGAGCTAAGCTCCTGTGCCCTCGAGGTGCATCGTATCTCTATTCACCCGCCAAGCAAGTTCCACTCCTTCTGCCCATTTCGCCTCGCCTTGTTCCTCGAGACCAATGTGTCCTCCCGCACACAAAACACAACAAGAAAGACACAAAAGACTGATCTGACCTAGACAAAACACGTAAAAAGAGCACAAAACTTGGGCTCGTCAAAATTCAAGCAAAAAAGTGAACAAAATTCAAATTATAATCTGAATATTCCATTATGTTATGATAAATAATTAATGAGAGAGAGAAAAAGATGAATAAAATTCGAGAGAGAGAGAATGAACCATATCCATCCCATTAATTATCTAATCCCATAAAATTAGGAACTACCATATTTTATCTCACCTAAAATTACAAAATTATCCTCATTAAAATCGAAAAAAGATTAAATCATAGCACACAATTTGAAAAATTACAGCATTTATATAATCAAATCTAGACCATAGATCTAATTAATTAAAAGGTCAAATTCATTCTTATTTCTCACACAAATATGTATTCTCATATGATCTCTCCCTATATATATATATATATATATATATATATATATATATATAGCTTGGTTATGGTGAGAAAGCTCCTTAATGTACGAAAATAAGAATAGTAACACATCTTTCATATTTGTGTAGCACAATCAGAATTACTATATTGCACATGTTAGTTTAGCACATATTTCATCCATTCGTAGTACATATGATAAATATATTAGTTTAGCACATCTTTTATTGCAGCGTAGCACAAGAAGAGTTATAGTGTTGCACAATAATCCGTGTAGCACACAAAACACAAAACTGTATCACACCCGAAAATTAAATCTTAACCATTGATATAGCAAATCAAAGGCCCAAATTCATTCCTATTTCCTACCAAATTATCCATTCATATCTGATCCATCTCATATATATACATTCGTCTAGCCCACAATTGACTTTTCATAGAAGTTTATGTGGTAAAAAGATTAAAATCAACGAAATTATAGAAAGAGTCATGAAGTGTTCGAGCAAGGGAGGTGAAATTGTGAAATCAGAGAGAGGAATATAGACTTCAATAGAGCCCATTAATAGTTTATTTGAGGGCCAGTAACTGCATAAATGGCCCACCATCTGAAAATAGAAAAGCCCATAACTTAAATTTGTAGCCCATTACATCAGACTTCCCTTTTAAGTTTGTCCATATGCATTATCATTGCACTAAAATAAAACAAATAAATTAGAGAAGTAATAATAACTTAAAATGGAATAAAACGGAAAATAAGTAAGAAAATTATAAGAAATAATGAGTTCTCAATGTTGTTTGTCTATTAAAACTGAGAAAATTAAATACAACTGTACAAGCACCTAGAGCGGCCCACATTGATATAATTATTTTAATTATTTTTAAATGAAAAGCACCGAAAATGGCACATAAAGAATATTCTTAAGACACGGGGAATAACTCTGGAATTAAGATCTGAGTATTCGAAAAGAATATACTTTTTGATCCAACCCAATTAAATTTGACTTGGGAAGAGTGTAAAAGTGTTACAAGTAAACGTGGTTGTTTAAGTATTGCTCTTTCTTTTTTTATCATGGATAACCTGCAACAACTATTAAAGTACGTACGAGATAAATCACATGTTCCTATGCAATAACTTGTAAATCATACTTAAAAATTAGGTGTGATAAACTCAAATCCTTAGAGGCGTTTGGTTATGATCTCTCGGCTATAGAAACTCGTCTTAACTATTGGATTGTCCGTAAGAAACAAAAAATATGTATATTATATATATGTTGCTTGGATGAATAAGTTTTCAAATGTCGAAAATTATACTCCCTTCATCCACTAAAGCGTAACATTTTTGTACTTTTTAGCATCCATCAAAAGTATATCATTTTCTATAGAACATTATTCCTTAATATTCAAACTCACGTTATTTATTACTTATCAAAAAATTATTCATTTCACTCACAACTTATCACATAGTTTGATCATTTCTCCACTCAAACAATATTCATCAATAATTTTATTAAGAGACATTTGTATTTAAAGTGATGCACTTCTATGAATGGAGAGAGTATTATTTTTATTCATAATAATTAGAGTGATTTCCTTCTACGATAGAAATATCAGGATTTGAGGAAAATTTAATGCCTGTATTATAGGTGTAAGGAAATTAAGGTTATGAATTCAAATCCCTATCTTCTAGCTTGAGTATGTTAATAAAGTCTTCTTAGTACAATTTTTATTCTTTTAATGTAGTTTACAAGCTATTATATAAACATGAATTAAGATATATCCATAATACTACATCTTAAGATAATTATTGTGGATTTTACTCGTAAATATAAGTAAATAAATGTTAGTTATTATGAAACTGTAATAAAAAAATGTGAAATTAATTGTAAAAATAATATTGAGTAAAATAATTAACTAAAAATCTCAAATTATGAAATATTAATTCTATATAAGAAATTGTGACTGAAAAAAAAAAGAAGAAGCCAAAGTTACTAATAAACCCAAATTATAAACAGACCAACCCTCATAAACGAGACTAACAAAAGTTAAAAGTTAAAACTAGATGTAGATTCTATCTGTGAATTATCAACCGTATTTACCAGTTGTAAACTAAAAAATTAAAAAATTATTCTGTAGTTTATGATTTCCTATTTAAGGTAATTTTTAGAATATGGAAGATACGTACAAAGCCAACTGTAATTTGGTTTGGCAAAACTTGTTGTCGTCTACTAAACTCAACGTGTCGGAATCTGCCAGATAGGCCAAGTTTTATTTATTTATTTCAAAATTTCCACTAATCATCTCTTGTTAACCGAATTTCCTATAAAATCCTTCATTTTACACACACAAAAGGCTAGAGCCTAATTATAATAAACAATTGAGAAACTTGAAATGAAGAAGAAGGAAAAAACCAAAAAAAAAAAGATTCTCAATCTGAAAAACTTTAAATAAAAATAAATTGACTGAATATTTCAGAACAATGTTAACAATAAATTGATCGATTTACCTCAAAAAAATGCTAATGAGCCTCTTTGGACCCGAGAAGTCGAGGCTGCAGCGCATTCTCTTGTTTTTTCTTCTTCCTTTTCAATTATTAAACATCCAAATTATCCGAGGATGTCCTCCAGTAATCACTTTCAATTCTTTAATCAATTTCTTTACGTATTTAATTGACTAATATTAATACTATAATAATACAAGTTGAAAGAGAGAGGGAGGGAGAGGAATTTGCAAAAAAGAGTTTGGGGGTGCCCACCATTCCTTCGAAGCTGAGTTTCATCCCACATTTCTCCTCAAATCTTCAAAGTCATAAATGATAGAACTCCTCCAATAATCAAACTACACATAAAACTGCGATCATACAGGGAAAAAAAGATCTTTTTTTTACATCCTACAACATTCTTGGATGCTCAAAGTGGAAACTATTGTCGGAGCAATCTGCATTTTCAGATAACTCGGCTACTCGGGAGTCAAAAACTCTGTGGAAAAATAGCTAATATTTGACCAGAATCTGTGAAGATCAAGTCTTCTGTAAAGTATCTTTACGGTATGCCAAGAGCAAGAATCTCATTCATGAATTATCTCTACTTTTAAATGTTCATTTCAGTTCAAGTCAAGATTCAATTTTTATGTTATTTTGCTTTTGTGAGCCAGCAATGGTTTTCAAGAAAATGGTGGTTTTGATGATGGGTTGTTTGGGGATGTCGAAGCAGCCCACGCTGCCTGCTCCTCCAGCTGAAACTGGTGAATCTTCATCAGTGGATGTTCAAATCTGTGGCTCAAAAAGAATCAGGCTCAGTGATGGCAGATTCTTGGCCTACAAAGAGAGGAGTCCCCAAGAATAAGTCCAATTACAGAGTTATTGTTGTTCATGGATTTGGTAGCTCTAAAGAAATGAATTTCATGGCTTCCCAGGTGGATAATTTATCCCCGTTTACTCATTTTCATCTTTAATTTGTGAAATAAGGGTTTGATGGATTTAGGGAAGTTGCTCTTTTTGTAAATGGACTTTGTTTTCATGTTTATGTTCAATCATAGTTTGTGACAATTGTTGGGATCCTTGCTTGCAGTTGTGAAAAATGAATCTTGCTTCTTGATCTGAATTGAGTTATTACAAAGCAGAAACATGAATTCTTGCCTCTGATTCTCTTGTGGTGGGATAAGTTTTTATTGTTTTTTCATTGAGAAGTAGCTGATGTGATTTTAGCCTTTAGGATTTTCTTGAGGAGTTGAAGATATGTCTTCTGTTGTTCGACCGGGCTGGATATGGCGAAAGTGATCCCAATCCGAAGAGATCAATAAAGAGTGAGGCATCCGACATTGAAGAACTAGCCGATAAATTGCAGCTGGGACCAAAGTTCTTCGTGCTAGGGGTCTCGTTGGGGTGCTATCCTGTATGGGGTTGCCTGAGACGAACCCCAAACAGGTAGTGTAGACGTAGCTGCTCTGTTTGATCCAATTAGGCCATACAAGAATCTTGATGGTTGTTATTTTTGTTGAACAATTTCTTGATGCTTTTTGTTGCTTTGTGATGTTTAGGCTAGCAGGTGTAGCATTAGTAGTTCCTTACATAAACTACAAATGGCCTTCTCTCCCTAATGACCTAACGAGAGATGACTTTCGAAAGGGCCTTTCCCGCTGGGCTGTTTTCGTTGCAAGACATGCTCCAAGATTGCTGAATTGGTGGCTGACACAGAAATTGTTCCCTTCATCGACAGTTCTTGATAGGAACCCTACATTCTTCAGTCGAAAGGACTTGGAAGTGTTGAAGATCACACCGGGTTACCAATTGCTAAACCAGGTAATTATAGTGATACAAAATAAAAATCAACATGAGCTTTCTTGCTAGGTCATGATGTGTGTGTATTTGTACAAATGCAGAACAAGATAAGGGACCGGACTGTGTTTGACTCCCTACGTCGTGACTTCGTGGTTGCGTTTGGCAAGTGGGATTTTGACCCGTTGGAGATGTGTGATCCGTACCCTAAAAGGGAAAGCACGGTGCATATATGGCAAGGGCACGAGGATAAGGTTGTGCCGTTTCAGCTGCAGAGGTACGTCTCCGGGAAACTGCCTTGGATTCGGTATCATGAGGTCCCGGATGGAGGGCATTTGCTGGTTTATGATTCTGATGTGTGTGAGGCCATCTTGAGGTCTCTTGTGCTTGGAGAAGATCCTCAAATGTACAGACCTCAATGCTAGTTTGCATGGATTTTTTTATTTTTTTATTTTTTATTTTCATTCTTGTTCATCACAAAAGTGATGATCTTGTAAAGTAGATTGGAATATTGGTATTTTTATTTGTTTCAAGAAACTTTATGTTGTCAATGGAATTGCAGTTGTTGCTGTCAAACCCCAAATTGGTATGTGGATAGAATATATTCTTTTTGGTAGATTGTTATTATCAAGTTAGTAGATTCAGGATTTCTAGGTATCTTTGGTGACACAAGTAAAGCATCCTATCTATTTATCTTCTCTTGATCTATTCTCTCATTATCTTTCTGTATTCGATTTTTGTGCAATTTAATAAAAAATTAAAAGTTTTCATATCCACATCAAAAAAATCAAATTATCTGATGAATAAGCAAATGCAAATTACTACTATTCAATAGGATTTCCTAACCCCAAAGTTTATTCAATAAATCGATCTCAAAATACTTCCTAAAACTAAATACATAAAAATCCTAAAGATTCCTGAAAATTATTGTATTTTTGTATTTTGCTAACCCTGAAAAAAAGTTGTTGTGCGAAACTGCGAATAAAGACATTGGGCCTGCGCTTGCTTATCAGCCCAAAGTGTAGTGCATGATATGGGCCAGAGCCCATTTTTATTCTTCCAAACCTAAAATTTTAAATTATAATTACTTTTATTTGCGCTTTACGGGTTATTGTTGCTCCCAAGTTTTTAACTCATAGTAATATTGAATAATTAATAATTATTCTAGGTTTTCTTTCGTCAAATTCATATGCATATACTAGAACTTTTATGAAAATAGATGAAATAAAATAAAATATATGTTTGTTACGAAGATTAATAATATCTATCACGCTACTAAATATTTTGATTTTTCTATTTCTTCCACATAATTATTATATTGTTATGGTAAATGTACTGAAAAAGACCAATCTTGTATGTTTTTAAGTTTTTCAAAGTAGATAATATGATTATTCTCAAAACTGAACCTAGCCACATTTAAACCAGCCCACCGATATTTTAGGAGGCTTTCACGAGGATAAATTATAACCCAAAACAATAATATTGGCCCAAAGAGTGAACTCTAACTAAGATAGCATCATTAACCATTTAGACCATTCGCATACTTGGATTCTAGTCCAAAATCGTATCCCATCAGGAAATAATTAATTATGTACTTAAAAATACTACTACCTCCGTCCCCTGATTTCCTTCCTGAAATTCTTGGTTACGGGTTTTAATAAAAATTATTGAATATATTGTGAGTGGAGTAAGGATTCACATTAATGTAATATCAAATTAGTTAGTAGTGAATCATAGATAATTAAATATGTAAATAAGTGGGTTGAGGATAAGAAAGAGAAATAGTGGTGGTCATAGGTGATTAAATATGTAAAATAAAAGGAATTATGAGAGTAATAAGTGGGGAAGATAATTACCATAAATGAAATATGAAGAAAATTGGGGAACGTCTCAAAAAGAAAAACTATGAAAGAAATTGGGGAACGAAATAAATATTTTATCATTAGCAGCACTGAAAAGAAAAAGAGATTTGACACAAATACAATTGGTTTGGCGATTCTTGACTATTTTATGGAATTTCGGATTAAATTGATGTTGTGTTGAAAAATTGGTTCTTATAAATAAATAAATGTTCCCAGCACGCTAACCAAAATTTGACTAAGAACATCATAACATATAATATTACATATACATGAATGAACTCAAAAAAAAATTAATGATACAAAATTATTAAAGCAAATTAATGATATACGAAAAAATGTCAAACCTTCTGATGGTTACATTATGTTAATCATAACAGCAGGGATTAAATTTACCCTTACTATATATATGTCGGCAAAAATAAGTAATTTAACCGTCAATGATTAGCAAATTAATTATATCCTATAGTTATTGTTTATGTTTGATTTGGAAACTATTAATAGTTTACATTCATTTGGCATAATCAGGTTGCGGCCAGCGGGCATTTATTTATTTATTTAATGTATTTTTTTATTCTTGTGTTGTGTACGGTTGAGGTTTTTCCAATCATGTGTTTAGTCTTACCACGCAAACAGTTTGAATAACGTTATTTTAATAGAAATCTACTCTCTTTTTTTAATATATCATGGGGAACCCGCAATCGTTATCTTAGGTTGCGCACTGAGTAAACTCCACGGTCCTGTGCAATAGCCTGCAAACCACACAAGACAGGTAAGCCACACTTGAAAAATCAGGTGTGACAGACTCAAACTCATAGAGGCGTTTGGTGGGGTTCGAACCTGTACCCTCTCGGCTACATAAATTTACCTTAACCATTGGGCTGTCCCTAGGAGACTAATAGAAATCTACTTATTCAATAGAATGATTTCAAACGAGTTAATTAATGAGTCTATGCTTTCGAAGGAAAAAAGATTTCCAAAATTTTAAATTAAATTTTTAAAAAAAAACGAAAAGGGAAAGTAAATTACTCGTTGGAGCTTATAAGTAATCTTCAGCTCACGATATTAATATAACAAAATAAAATATAATTAATTCATGTTGATATATAATTAAACCAATATAATTAATCAACTATGAAAACATTGATATGAAATAATTAAATTTATAATCGAAATAAATAACAACTTAATATTTATATTTATAAAATTATTGTATTCTGTTTTTCTAATAAAAACTTTAGTTTATATTTATGAATAAAAGGACCACCAAAACTAATCTAGCTATATAATGGTTAAAGATTATGATCTCAAATTTCTCATTTATACTAAATCAAGATACCATATGCACACCTAGGATATGCACATGTACGATATGCACATGTACGACTTACGAGTTACGAGTATTAATTTACTAAATCAAGATATCATATGCACACGTACGACTTACGAGTTACGAGTATCAATTAACAAATAAAATAAAATAGAAAACCACTGAAAAACATGCCACGCAACTAAAAGTCAGTTAGCAAATGAACCTTTTTCACTTTACAACTTTATGACTTTATCAGAATATATAAACTTATAATATTTAAAAATTTTATTGTGTGGCCAACTTGATTGCAAAAACCTAATTTGAAAAAGGACGTCTTAATTAAAGTAATGTGATAATTAGGTAATCTTGTGTGCCCAATAAACTAACTTAATCCCCAAAAGCACGCGGAAAGTGACAAAATCTTAGCCTTTTACAACCATATGATTTATTTTTTTGGTTAAGGCAGGCCATATTGAATTAAAAAAAGAGGCATTTTCAAATCATTTTTCTTATGAAAATTTAATCAGCAAATCTAGCATTTTCAATGGGGCTAATTCGCTACATGATTATGTTAGTTGATATAGTTCGCTTTTAAAAGAATAAAATAAAGAAATAAAGATATCATACTTTTATGTGGTTGTTTTTAATTTTTATATTCGTCTTTAACATTTTAAATGAAATTCTCTTTGGAAAAAAATGGGAAACATGCCTCATTACGTCTCATTAAAACTCACATTTTCCAAATAATTTATAGATGTTCTAAATAACGACTAAAAATATATTGAAATTCTGCCATCGCGTTTGTATTTCTTAAATATCTTGAGTACACAAATAAAATAATTACAGACGAAATAAAGGAATGTATGTTCGGGCTTTTGTACTTAATTTCAAGTTTCTCAGTATTCTTTAAATTATTAAAATCGAGTCTATATACTTTTGTCATAGATGTTAATGCGTAAATTTAGTTATACAAACGAAAGTTGCTAAAACTTGTTTCATTTAAAAATATTATTACTCTGGTATGATTGTTGCTGCAGTGGCTAAGAAACTTTGGTTTAATGAGACCATTCTCATAGGGGAATTTCATGCTAAATATATTACTTACTCCATCTATCAAAAGCTTTCATTGCTTTTGATGACGCATGTTTTAATAAATTATAATGAGTATGATATATATAAGGGCCCGAGATTCCCGAGTGATGAGATGTTTGAGGCTATCATGCACGCAAATAATCAAGTGTTGTTGGATTTTTATCACGCTCGACGGTAAGCAAAATGAGTTACTCATAGTTTAGCGAGTTTTGGTGTTATATCTTTCAATATAATGATCTCATAGTCGGCCTCTCCGTCTCATCGTAAGTCGCAATAATAGCTACGTTTTTTACATTCAATAAATAAATAAAGAATAGGAAGGCATTTTAATTATATATTGGTAGCACGACAGCATTTTCCTTTTCAAATCAACAAAAACTTATTTAAATTCAATAGTTATATTTTTGTAGAAGAGGAAAATGCTACACTTTCAAGCGAAAAATACAATTATATAAAAGACAAATTTTCACAACCTCCCCACGAATTCCTCCTTTATTTGCTTGTCTTTTGTGCTTTAGAAAATTCCATCTAGCAACTACTACTACAAAATAATAATAATAATAATAATAATAATAATAATAATAATAATAATAATAATTATTATTATTATTATTATTATTATTATTATTATTATTATTATTATTATTATTATTATTCACCAATAGACAACATCTTCTATTTTTTAATAATTTGTAAAACAATAACAGATGTATCATTATATAACTATTTTGATCACAAATTACAAAACCTATTTATAAGAATAAAAAATGACGATTTGAAATTACGGTAAGCTCTTGGTGTATAATTGTGGAAACACTTTTGATTTATTTACTGCAAAGTCATTATTTGCAACAAATAATTAAGAACATTAAAATGTATTTAAATTAATGTTTTTTTATAGAATATATATCAAACCTAAAAACATCGTTTCAATTTTAACAATGTCAGCGACAAACTTTCTATTATTGTATGACCACTAAGTTCGACCAAATCACGAAATTACATCTAGAATGAAAAATGAGTGTAATTAACGCAATAATCGTAATATAATACTTTCATATTAAAAATTGCATTATCAGATTCAATCTACTATCTTTCAAACATTAATTGTCACTAGATCACCCATCAAAAGCTAAAGATGATGAATTATCTTCCTGTTAATTCAAGATAGTTATATGTTATTTCCTCGCACGTGGCACATGAAGTTCGAAAATCCTGAATTTTCCCTCAATTTCGAAATGTTGAAGAAAAAGGAAAATTAATTTGCATAAATATTGATATACATTTACAAGAGAACATTGTAGTATGTTGACATTAGCTACATCAAAATTATAGGAGGAAAACCTATCTTTCACTAAGAGTAGTAGCCCTAAACAACCTCAATGCTGGAACAATCCACATTTCATCTACTAATCAAGAAAACTGGTAATAATAATAATCATCAGAAGTTTGAGAACTGATTCTGAGAAGACTGCACAATCTGCAAATCCGTCGTCGTTTGGCAAGAATTGTCATCTCCAATCATGCTCCTGGAGAAAATAAAATTAAAAAAAATTACTCCATTATAGATCAGAACTCAAGAATTGCCATGAGTATGAATTGGTGAAAAATGATCTTACTCTCTTGGTCTAGACGCCCACAGGGAGCTCAGAGCTCGTAGCCGGCCATAGTATTCTCCGATCACCAAGAAGCAACGAGCAGCTTGCCGGATTGTCAGTAAACGGTGCAGCTGATGAAGGGTCTGCTGCCTCAGATTATCTGCCTGTGTTTTTGCAGATGCATCATGAAAATGAAGTCAAAGTTAGACAGTTCTTCAAGATTTGAGCTAGTTTTTGATAAAATCATTGATTTCTGATAATAAGGAAAGGATACTATAGAGCATAGACAGATAGAGAATAATAATGTCACATATTGATCCAATTCACCAAACTTCGTCTAAGAAATCACCATTAGTATGCACCTAAAGATGGAATAAAATCAGATGAGCCAGTGAAATTAAAAGGGTCGTTTTGCAAGAAAACCAAGCCTCTATGATTGGTTAGCTATCAAAATTCAAAACTATTAGTGGGGTTCACAAAAAATGGACTGATTTGTCATTTCATTCTAAAGCAGCTTTCAAGAAGGCATTGCTTTCTTGAAAAGGAAGTATTTTAATCTTTCCTTTTAATTAGGCGTCAATATGAAGCATTTCTTAGTCTCTCTTTTGTTGGTAATCAATATCCCGATCACCTTTGAAAGATCAATTAATATCACAACGAGAATTAAGCAATGCTACAAAAACTTAACAATTTTTGACAAATATAAGGTATGAGGTATATGTAAATCTAACATACCCGAAGATAAAATCTACTTCGCTACACGTATATACGACAAGGAAAGATACCTAAATCTGTTTTTAAGTCTTCTATAAAGTATAGTTGAGAGTCTTGAGACTCACTTAAAAGAGAAAGCAGAAAGTAAAGCCAAAAAGGAAGGGAGTGATATAACTATCATGCTACCACTTTTCTCATGTTGCATCAGTTACCGACATCTGCTATCTAATCGCTCATCTCACTAATTAAAGTCCGAAGGGTCACATTTTAGCATCAAACCACAACAACGTGTGCCCCTAGAGCGCAACACCTCAACTTTTAGCTACTTTAGATAAGTGATTGTCAGGCGATGATCAAATTATCTAATTTCATGATAGGATTAATCTAAATGCAAGAACGATGAGGAAGTGGATGGATGAACCTGTCGAACGAAGCCTTCAAGATTGGCGAGCTTGCCCAATGCGACAGCCATGTGATGCATGCTGTCACTAACAGAGCCATTAGCAATGGTATCAACTAAGGATTGTTGCAATTGTTCCAACCCTTGTGAAAGAGCCTCCTCTGCCTGCTGTGAGGAGTGCTGGAGGCTGCAAATACCCATGAATTGCTGCTCCGTTAAAGGGTCTAATTGCGGTATTAACATCTGCTAATCAAGAAAATCAAGGATTATTCAAACAGTTTTAAGTGTGACATCAATGACATATGACAAGCATAGTGATAAACTAAACCTTTATTAGGTCAGATGGCCGGAAACCGCCCATCCAAAGGAAACATCTTTCAGCAGGCGTAGTCCACATCCCAGTGATGAGGTGGAAGACATCGGATTTAGCAGCAGCGCCTTTTAGGCAAAAGACCTCGTCATAATGAGCAATGTATCCGTCGACTATGACCCTCAAATCACCATCGGATAGGTGCGCTTGCAAAGCAGTTCGGAGCTCAGACATGTGCCTGTGATCATCATCTAGCCATCTGGAATATTCCATGTCAAATATCGCTCCACCTATAATAAAAAAACATGACATTATTTCATTATAATATGTACCACATAATCTTGAAAATAAACTGGCTCATTCAAGGCCATGAATGTTGCACACACAGTAAAGACAGACTTCAAGAAAGCACAAAAGGCCACTCATATTTCCTTTTCTTTTTGGTTGCTTTTTTATATTGTTTTTATAATGTTTATCCAAAAAACAGAAAGTAGGCTTTCTACAAATGTACAAAGGCTTGGTGCCAGAATTCAAAAATCTGTGGGCACAGATGAGGCAAAAGACTGAACTGAAAAGATTCCAAATTTTTCATATTGATAGAAACAAGCTATTTAGGTAAGAAAAAACAAACACAAACACAGTCAAGGACACTCTTGCTGACTCATGTGGTAAAAGTTGCAGCCTTGGTCATACACACATTTGATTTGAATCCTTTTTCCTCTGAAACAGTAATTAAAATCTGACATGGCCTTGAAGAAGCAGAAAACTTTTAGTCAAAAATATAAGTTTTTTGTTTTAGTTGAAAAAATGTTACAAGCCAAGTGTGCCTCGAATTCTATTTTTCACTACTTAGTTGGACAAAAATCTAGGCGCCTTGAAGATTCAGATTAATTAACACTATTTTGTGGTCAAAAATTGGATCATTAAGGAGGAAAAGGTCTAGCTAATGTCTAGGAATTGAAGGGTTTGACAATCTTGATGTTTCTGTTCACAACTGGATTGAAATTAGACAAATCTAAATAATGAGAATTAAGTAAAAGAAATCCCATAATGCAATAACTAACTAGCATGGAAAATACCAACTCTTCCTGCCTTAACAAAGAAGATAAGTACATAAAAAAATAATCTTTACAAACTCCTCAAAGAATTCATTAAAATATATATGGGAAAAGGGGACAAGTCTTCAATTCAGAATGAGGGCAATTTAGTAAAATCACAATTCAGGAATGTAGACACATACCAGAGCTAATACTCCCACTTGCAGCCCCACCTCCTCCTACGAAAAGTCCCTGTTGAATATAGTGATTGAGAAAGGGAGTGAGGTCAAGAAAATCAATTATAGAGAATTAGACACTAAATCATTTAATTTTTTTTGTATTGGCAGCTTTCAATTATTTTATATTTTAGGACATTTGATGTCTTGATTTTTCTTTATGTTATTTGTCCCTACTACATGAAATGCTACTGTAACTTACCTGTGACCTTGCCCTCTGAAGGTCTTGTTCCAACTGAGCAAGCCTGATCCTGCTTGATTCTAGCTGCTGTACATAGGCCTATAGACACACAAATACAAATTTATTTAAATATACTATCTTGGATTATTTTTTTCAAAAGGGTGAATGAATTAGGGAAAATAAAATTTTGTAACTTACCTTTTTCCTAAGTCTGCTCTTCCTAGCTGCTTCCCTATTTTGGGCTAAACGTCTCAATGTCTGTAAGTTGGGGAGGGGGGGAGCATCAAGATCAAGATTTTCAAGGAATTTTAACTAGGGAAGTTGGAAAAATCTACATAAATTATGAAAATCACTGTGCTAAAGATTCCACTTTCATGCATGCATGTGAATAACGCGGCTCTTTCATCACCTTAGCATCAAGCACTTTGTCTGAGTTAGAACCAGGCCCTCTTCTCTGCATTATTTTTAAAGAATAAATTCAAGAGAAACAATTGTTAATAGTGTTACTACTTTACTAGAGTCAAGAAGAGCAGCTAGAACAAACAAATTTTATATGGCAAAAATTTGAACTTTATATTTTATTCTGAATTAGAGAAGGGGAGAGGAAGATAACGTGTCAACAATGGCAGAATCTTTTGAAAGATTACAAAAAAGAAATATTAACAAAATCAAGTTGGTAATTATTAGAAGATAAGCTGCCATTTTTGTAACTATTTCTTAAAATAATAATGATGGGGTGACTAATGAAAAAAATGTGTATTAAATCATTTCAATTGTTTCTATCTGCAAATTCTCTTTAGATTTTGTTTTCCCTTTTCCCCATGAAGATTATTATTACGAAAAAGATCCCCCCATGAGATAGAGAGAGGAAAAGAAAAGAAATAAACTACAGTTCTTGGGATGGGAAAAAGTAGGTAATTATGAACTAAGACTTAAACTGCAGTCGTGGAGATTGATAGCCACACTATTATAATAGATCAGAAAAGATAAAAAGAAATATAACTACTCTACCACTGTAAAGATTCTGCTTTTTCTTAAGGTTTTATTATATGTCAGAATAAAAATCAGACAAATCCCTCAGCAATCAGAAGGAACAGTGCCCATTTGCCAACAAATCTTTCTTGCAGCTATTGGGATTAGAGAGAAGCCATAAAAGATGCGACCTTTTTCCTGAGCTATAGGAAGAAATTCAACAAAGAATTAAAAAAAGTGAAACCAAACCTTTTCTGGGGCTGGCTTAGCTGGCTGTGACTGTGAGCCACCAATTATTCTCGGGCTGTCAATACCACCGGAGGCGTCCATCTTCGTCGGCGGCGGTGGCTGGCGGTGCTCGGAAGGAGACTCGGGGGTGTTGGAAAGTGTGTTCACAGCTGATCCTGAATCAGTGCTCTCCTCTCCTGATTTTGAGCTTCCCTGTATTAAATGACACAGATTTTTAGTCAAAAAGGCTTTCATCAGCACCCAAAAAACTAAAAAGGAAACAATTTTCTTTCATTAAAAAAATCCAAGAAACCTCCAAAACACATCAAAGAACAATAAACCATTCATGAAACTTGAGAGAGAGAGGAGCGAGAGAGCTTTGTTTTTGAAGAAATTGAGGTTTGTTATGGTGTGTAATAAATGAAGAAGAAAGAAAACTGGGTCAAAGAGAGAAGTAAATATTGAGTACTCTTGGGGTATGCTGCTGGAATCTCATAGGCCAAGAAGGGAACATATCCAGAGTTGCTGCAGGCCTGATTGCGGTGTATAAAGCTGCACAAAATCAAAAGCAAAATCTTCAAGAATCAGCCACAAACAAAATGAACAACAAAAAATCGATTTTTTTTTGTGTGGGGGGGGTTTGAAGGTTTGAAGAAAGGGTGAGAAGCTAATCTCCTTTTATGTATGATTTTTGCTTTGCAGTTATGGAGTCAGTAAAAAGAATCATGCAAGCAGGTCTGGTTTTTCCATATTTGAAACACACGCCATTCAAATCCTTTGTCCAAGAATGATTTCTGTGTAAGAAATGGAAACCCCCCTTTGCCCTCCTAATTCTGTAGACACGTTCAAACCCCTCTCTCTCTCTCTCTCTCTCTCTCTCTCTCTCGGGAGTTGGTTACACAAAGCAACGTAAGAAAAAAAGGAGGGAGAGATGAATACGTTGTTTTTTGTCATCATTATTGATCTTAACTCCTTGCAAGATAATGGCCTCCTCAAGCTCTCCGAAATCAAAAGCCGACCCTTCTAGATTTCTTCTCAAAAAAAAAAAGAGCCCAAGTCAGAAAAATCAGATCTTGGAAAAACCCAATTCGAAAAATCAAATCTTTCTTACATGAAAGTGGAGTTGCTGGGGTGGTGAAGCATGGGTGGGATTGCATAGGGGATATGGTGGTGGTGTGGAGCTCCCGGGTCAGACAAGGCTGTTGACTCACCGACTCTGTGACTCGCCATGCAAACTCAGTTTCAGACCATTCTCATCTTCTTTTTCAGACTGCAGAAATGAGGTGGGAAATTTTCAAGAAACTTGGTGATTTTTCTTGAATTTTGTTTCTGAGGTTTGGGTGTTGAGAGATTTGAAGACAAAGTCCACTTTTTCTTGAAACTCAAGTGGAGATGGACACTTGAGATGATCAGCAAAATATCAGAGCTTTCTTGTCTAAGTATACATTCAAAAGGAGGGTCCAGTCTCTCTCTATATATATGAAAAATGATTTACGAGTTTTGAGCTTTTGGAGGGTCTCTATCTAGCTTTATTTTCTCTCCTTCTCTATGAAGAAATCCGTCTGATTATTCTCTTTGATAATATTTCCCTCTCTCTCTCTCTCTCCACTTCATAATCTCGCGCGTGCGGGAATGGAGTAGGACTGTAATAATTAGTAGTATCAGAATTGAAACTCAAGCCATGGGTACAGAAAATCTTGTCCCAGACAACCCAGGCTTATTTTGTGGGGTTTGCAACAGAATTTTTTTTAAAATGAATAAATAAAGAGGGAAAAATTTGTGCCATGAAAAATAACATTAATAGTAGTGTAATAAAATACAAAAAAGGTGGGGTCTTGGGCAGGAAACCACTAGAATCACTGACTCCTACTCCACTCTCTCTCTAACCGCCTGTGTTTTCTTATTGGCCCTTTTCTTCGAATCGAAAAATAAGAATATTTGAATCTTTAATTTTTTTTGTTTGAAATAAAGAAATCTTGAATCTTGAGATAATTTTGCAAATGGAGTTTGCAATCATATTTGAACATTCATGATTGATTTGTGATGTTCAATCCAAAGTCATCAAATTGAGATTGAGAGATGATATACAATTTGAGTTTTGTCGTATTTGTATAATAAAATTTAGGCAAAAACTTGTGTACGCGCACCGTGAGGCGCGCGCACACTTGTTTTTGTTTTTTTGTTTTTTTTATTATTATGTAATATTATGTCTTTTGTTTTATGACAAAAACTTATATTAAATATAGCAATTAAGGATAATTAAATTTTTAATTATAATTTATTAATTCATTATGGTTTATTAATTCATAATTAGGGTTTATTAATTAACAATTAGAATTTATTAATTCAAAGTTAGGGTTTATTAATTCAAAATTAGGGTTTATTATTTTCAATTAGGGTTTATTAATTCAAAATTATGGTTTATTAATTTCAAAATTAGGGTTTAGTATTTTTAATTAGGGTTTATTAATTCAAAATTAGGGTTTATTAATTTCAAAATTAGGGTTTAGTATTTTCAATTAGGGTTTATTAATTTATAATTAGGCTTTATTATTCAAAATTAGAGTTTATTAATTCAAAATTAAGTTATATTAATTTAAAATTATATTTATTAATTTACAATTAAAATTTATTAAATTAATTAATTTTAATTAGAATTAATTTAATTAATTAATTAAAATTAATTAACTACTTAATTAAAATTAATTAACTAATTAATTAATTAAGGTGGTCTCACTGTGCGCGGGCGCGCACAGGAGACCACCTCTAAAATTTAAGATCACATAAAATAATTGTCATAATTTAATTATATACCCTGCTAACGGACCAGCATTGATGCAATTAGAGTAGGAGATATGAGACGAGTAGTGTTGTGAATCAACACATGAAAAAAAGTTGTAACAGCATTAGAAAAAATAAAAAATACGCTTTCATCCCATTATTATTGATTCTTTTTCTTTTGGGATATCCTGCTATTATTGACATGTTCCAAAAAAAATTACACTAAAAAATATCTCCAATTTTGGATTACTCATTACTTTACACATAAAACATAAATCTTCTTAAATTACGTACAAAAATAAATGAGCAATAATACCGGAACAAAGAGAGTAGTATGTTAAACATTGTTTTCTTGATCTTTAATGTTTTATGTTGCAGGAGGTGATAGGGTTTACTTTTGTGTGATTTTGAGAATTTGACAACTCATACATTCGACAATATTTGTTATGCTATAACAAATAATAAAATAAAAACAATCCACTTGTGATTATTATTAATCCATTTCTTGAAATGGATTTGTTTGGTGTTATCCCATTTGTTGATAGGTCAACATCCGTTCTTTGTCATCAACCCCAAGCCATGCCACCTCAAGATTATTTTTTCCCTTAGTGGAAATTATTTTGATTTCTTTGTTTTAAATCCATGGCTGGGGTGAGAGACCCCGGGCAATTAGAGTGGACTTCATCACATTCTTTACAAATATTAGGTATATTTGATTTCATTCATTTAAGATGAAATATATATTTTAGTTCATGTATGTTTAAGTGTTTATACTTATATATATATATATATATATATATATATATATATATGGATCGGATATTGAATGGATAATTTGGTAGAAATAGGAATGAATCCGGACCTTTGATTCTTTGGATCAATGGTTGAGATTTAATTTCGGTTGTCTTCTAGTTTTGTGTTGTGTGTGTTCGTGGATTATTGTGCGAAGACTAGAACCCTTCTTGTCTTCTGTTGATGAAAGATGTCTTAAACCAATATATTTAACATATGTCTACAAAAGATGAAATATTTGCTAAACTAATAGTGCAACATAGTAATTACGATTGTCTTCACAAATATGAAAGATATGTTAGACTTACATATCTATTCCTATTTCCTACACTTATTTCCATTCTCATGAACCATCTCATATATATATATATATATATATATATATATATATATATATATATATATATATATATATACTCCAAATAAGTTGAAATTGCAGAATACTGAATATTTTTTTCCCTTTAGTTTTTATATATTGGCTGGATAATGTTTCTTGAAAGAACATAGCTCTAATTATGACCAATATGTAAACTGCCTCTTTGCCTAATAGGGAGATTTAGGGACTTTGTTTATATTATATGAAATGGGACATGATTTTTATGAATATCTGTCATTGTGAATGGACAAAACACTAGTTTGTGAATTAGGTGCGACTGTTAGGAAGTTGCTATATTTTGCTAGTGGAGATTATCATATGATGGGCATAAAATACTGCCGGATTTTGCACGAATTTTGACAAAATAAATCTGAATTCGATTAGTTGAACAAATTAACTCCATTTTATGAATTTTAAAAGGAGAATAAAGGTGAGAAAGGTCGTTCTACCCCCCCCCCCCCCCCAACCCAAGTACCCAACAAAAAAAACTATTGCTTTTATTTTCTTTAATTCATATTCATCCCATATTCAAATCAGAATTTCTTTATTATTAAAAAAAACGAAGAACCATTTTATTCAATATATATCGACGATAGATTTTGCACCCAAAGTGAAGCAGCCACTTTGAGCCCCTAAACATATTAAGGCCTCGTATTTATCTATATATTTATATTAGATGTTTAAAACATAAGAATGAGAGGATAGCCAAGCATTATGGCTTTGTAAATTCACTATTTAACCTAGGAGGACATGGTTCGAGTGTAAAAATTTAATAAATAATTTTATTTTGAAAAAGAAAGAATGACCAAATGAATATTCATAAAATATATTTTATATGTATTCTTATCTATAAATAAGCTTCTTTAATACCTCGTCTAAAGTCCCAATTTCCTTAATCAGTCTCTAAAATAATCTCATGCCATTGCATTAGTTAATATGCGAATTCTGCCACTAATTTTACACACACTACAAAAAATTGAAGTATTAGCCACACATAATTTGCCGCACATAATTATGTGTGGTAGTTTAGCCACACATGATTAAATAGGTGTGGCAAAATCTATCAAACAAATTTCATTAGTTATTGACATTTAATATGCGTGAAGAAATATAATTAATCACATTTATATTTTACTATTAAATTTATAATTTTACTTTTAACTTTACAATGCTCACGTGGAAATTAATAAAACTATTAGCTACTATTTGAAAATTTTCATTTCATGATACATTAAAAAATTGTACCAAAAATTCTTTAAACAAATCAATGTAAGTGGCGACGGTTTCATTCTATCACTTCCAAATTCTCAGATCAATTCTCAAAGATGGCGGTGGCTGACGGACAAGGCGATGACGTCGAAGACGGCGCCGCTCTCTTCAAGGAAGAAGGTGTTGACTTTACCGACGACAACAATCATTCGATATACCTATTCACCTCCGTCCCTTGTTTTAGTAGCGGACTCGGCGATCTCGACGCCTCCGCCAAGCCCTAGGTAATCTAATCTCTTGCGTGATCGCACACACGAGTTCCTATATGTTTTAATTATTTTTCTCCATTCCTATTACAGATTTTCCTTGATGAGAGCTCGAAAATAGATGCAAAATTGTCCGAAGAAGATGCGAGTCTGAGAAGGGATTGAATTTGGTTTGCATTATATGTGGATCGATTTGATGTTTTGTTACTACTTTTCGCTTTTGGCTCGTCTCGGACTCGTTCTTGCCGATTCAAATCCCGAGTGTATGTTTTAGATGGTTCCATGTAGAGTTCGGTGAAATTCTTGCGACTTTGTTGTTGTTTGATTTATTCATTTTCTAAGCAATGGTGGTTTTAATTTTAATTCTTTAAATATTTTCAAGCCCTTGCGAGCTAGAACTCACTAATTTATCAATCGATTTGTTCTAATACTACGAAGTTAGAGAATATTTTATCAAAGAATACAATTTTACTAAGTTTGTGAACTTATTTACCTTCATTGGCTATTGTTGAGAATTTGACTCCTTATTCAATTATCCCATGTTAAAAGGCTTATCTTGTATCTGTCTTTCTCTGCTCGAATCTTTCGGTGGTTATGTAAATGTAGGGCAAATCATAGAGCGTTTTTAAGTGAAAATAGAAATACGTTCCTATTATAAATTTTACCTACTTCTGAAGTAAAGTTGAAAAATCTCTAAACTGATTCTCGTGCTGCAATAGGATGTGATCTGCTTTCACGTGTCAAATATTTTCTCAGTGCACATTGAGAAGATTAAGTAGATGCTTTAGGATTATATTTTGGTTTAACTATTTTTCCATCAAACTCATGAATCTGAGGTTGCCAAGTTCGACATATTCTCTTTGCTGATAAGGTTCATTAATTTAACACCAACCGTGAAATTATAGCGGTTTGAGAAGGCATATTCTTTGCAATGTTAATGCAACACTATCGGTTAGTCGAGAGGAATAACAGTGCTATGCAAACTGTATCACCTTCGAGTTATGGCGACTCCATCTAGGTACCTTACTCTTGCAATTTCTTTTCCCTCTTAATCATGGCTTCGCAAATATGTTGAATGAGGTCATGAAGCGTCTAAGTTTGCTTCGCTTTCAACTTTCAATGTTGGGATGGTGTTATTGCTTTTGAAATAGCCCTCAGGACCTTTATGTACTCATTTGAGAAATATCTGAAAATTTAATGGCTTTCACTTCCTTTGACTTCTTCACTTTGAGCATTATAATGTTTTGAACTTAAAGTTTGATGTTTTCTTCAAAGACCGTCTTAATCGGACTCTTAACTATTGCCATTTTCTATTGTAGATAAACTTAGCGGTGATTCCTATTTATTGCATTGAGCGTACATATTCTTTTA
The DNA here is from genome assembly GCA_036937905.1 of Salvia rosmarinus. NCBI lineage: Eukaryota > Viridiplantae > Streptophyta > Magnoliopsida > Lamiales > Lamiaceae > Salvia > Salvia rosmarinus. The sequence continues at coordinate 68,234,201 of CM072823.1, forward strand.
TATTTCCTTGTATGAGTAAATTCTCTTACTCTTCGACTAGCTTGTCTACAAGTAAATGGAGTTCATTTTAACCTATCAAAACAGACATCGAAAAGCAACTTGCTAACTTATTTACGCAATCTTCTAAATTCGACATTTTCCAACTAGTCAATCTACGTTCAATATTCTTTAGACTTGCATATGTATAGTAACGCCCACATATGCAAGCGACTTATATATTCCTATGGGCCTTGCTAGATCAAGAGACATTAACATAGGATAAAATGGAACTAGAGTGGAAATTAGACATACTCTAGTTAATGCATGTTCAAACTGTCTCGAAAAAAAAAGAGTTGCTTTTAATTTAGGTAAACTACATAAAAATCATGCAAATGTAAATCATGCAAATGTATATTAGTAGGTGTATTTTATAACAAGCTCAATCTTTGATTTGCTTTTTGTGGTTAGATGATGATATCTCGTAAGAGTAGTAATTTTGTGTTATTAATAGCGATCGAAATCGTTATATGATGTCGAAATCTGGTAGAGCAAGCGGTATGGTGTGAGGCTTGTAGTCTGCTATGTGGAGGGTCAACCGAGCCTAGTGCACCATAATTGTGTATGTACAAGATAATATGTTGTACTTATCTTAAATAATATTGTGTTTCTATTATCTTAGCAGGAATAAATGGAGCAATTTTCAAGATGAAGTTAATCAATTATTCCAACATATTTGAGATTGCTTGTGCTCAAGGAGCTTGAAAGAAAGTCAAAAGTGCTAGATTAATTGTGTAGTTATTTAGATATAGAATTTTTTTGTACTTCGAATATAGAGATTGTTTACCTTTATTTTATTGAAAATTGTTAAGTAAAATTTCTATATTGCAATATTGTTATATTTGAATGTGTTGTGTTTGTATTATATTAGATTCATGGTTCGCGAATAATATCATATTTGAGTACTAGAGTGTATAATATAATATTTACATTATATATAAAATTAGAAAAAAAAACATAAAATATTATTCTCCACACATGGATATTTTTTACCCACACTTAATTTTTTTTTTATAATAATAAATTTTTAATATATAATTACCAAAAAAAATCACTTACACATAGGTTATAGTTTTAGCTACACATATAAATCGTCATATGTCAATAACACGTCATCATCCACCTCATCATTACATTGAAGCAATAATATGTTTGTTCACACATAAGTGATACATTTAGTAACATATATATGTGTAGGTAAATATTTGATGATTTATCCACACATATAAACATGTGTGGGCAAAGACCTTTCTTTACATGGAATTAGTGACATATATTGACATTTAGATTATGTGTAGGTAAACCTCTACACTCACACATAAGTATATTTTTAGCTACATATACATGTGTGGCTAAAAACATCAATTTCTTGTAGTGACACACACACACTCATCCACTTAGAATGTGCCTAATTGTTTGAATTTGTACTCGTTGTTCAATTAGTTATAGATATAATTTTAATTTATTAGAATTTTAAGACTTAGATATTCCAAAAATGATTCGAAGGAAGAGACAATTAGACATCGGTTGATGGACCCATGGTCTATTCGTGAAGAGATGGATTATTGGTGAATCAATATTTTATACAAATAAGTGTTTGTTTCATCTACCACTTTTGCCTGTAACCAATTATTCTCATTCCTATTACTAATGATTGCCTTATAAATTTAATTTTTTTGGTTGGGATTTGTTCTATAGATGGAGTAGATGTTCATGCATCTCAACTCACCATCCGCTAATTTATATATATACATGAATTTTTTTTATAAAACATTGACACTTTAAAAGTATAGTTCGATGCATGTCATATATACTATGTTGAATGTATCAATTATAGTTTACTAGTAAAAACAATCATACATTTATGTGTCTGAAATGAGTTGTCGATGTTGAAAAGTTCACACATGTCATCGTATGTTGAATGTATCAATTATAGTTTTATTAATATAAAATCATATATCTTTACTTTCATAGACTTAGCTCAGTTGTTTAAGAATTAATAGATTTATAACAATATTTTAAATATTTTGAGAAACATCGGCACGGTAATGGAATGTAAGATGACAAGGATAGAGGGTATGAATTCGGGATTAAGTTTTTCGAAAAATTGGATTAATTGGCTTAAAAGTACCATCATAATAGGATTTTATGGTAGAAAAATATGATGGTTTGACTTATTTTGAAATACTTGTAAAGATAATAAGAATATCCATATCAAATCATGATATCTTTGAAATTTAGTTTAATTAATTACTCTTGTCTAATTATATTTCTTGTGGATATTTTAAAAGAATAGATAGAATTATGTTATATTTTTATGTTTGACTATTTGTTTAGAATGTATTTAAGTCATTGATAGTCAATTAAACATGAAGCCAAAGAATCTATTAGCACTATTGCTTTTTATATGTAAATTATGTTATATTACATCAAGAATTATGGTTGGAGTACATTTAATTAATGGGGCGCATGGTCTCATGTACATGAACATCCATCTTTATATATAAACTTTGATATTTTTCTTCAATATAAATGATATTTGATACTTTTATTCAATATAAATTATACTTAAGCAAATGATATTTTTCTTTTATATAAATTATACTTTTTTTAATTATAAATAATACCTTTATCTGTGCACACGATACATACGAATGTACATGAGTTTTTTTTTGTTAATTAAGCTCTTCGACACATGGGGTCCACCTCAGTTTAGTCTATGTTATGCATACATCGTTGTGCAATATCTATCGTGTATTATTAGTAATATTTTAACTTTTTTCAACTAAATAACATATGTACATAGTTTGAAGTTTTATAATCCGTCGAGCATAATATCTAATATATATACTAAATCACTTCTTGTTTTTTGGGAAAACCAGAAAGAATTTTTATAAAAAATCTCAATGGTTTTATTTTACTTCATTTTTCGTGTTTTTCTCGTATAAATCATTCTTTTATGCCCATGGTCGTCAATTGACAAATTACACAAAACTAAAGCATAGTTTGTTAATTCCTCACTTTAAAGTTAAAAGGAAAAAATAAATAACAATACTTTCATTTTCATGTTATATTTAAATTTGATGATTATAATCATAATTTTGAGGTATGAGAGAAAAAACAAAACAACTTGAGAAAAATAAAATTGCTAACATGAACTATACGCCAACGATACAAATGATATTATATACTAGCATCTAACCCGTCGAATTTTAATAAAAAATTATTTTATGTTGATTCAATAAAATGTGAATTTTTGGTTGAAAAAATATAAATATCCTTTTATACAACATTGTATACTAGATTTGGTCGTTTAATTAATACCGCCATCATCACTGTCGCATATCAAAACTTTAGAACCATTCAAACTTTTGCCTATTGATAAAATAACATGCAATCAAAATTATTATCTAATTTTGTTAAGTATTAATTACAACATAAAATAAAAAATAAAAACAGATCATGGCTAAGTATATATATATATGTCATGTGTGTGTGTGTTTTATATATACTAATATAATGAACAATATGTTAGAAATTCTTAGAGAAACCCACAAATACCTAACACCCTATCATTATAGGTAATATATTAAATTAACTATTTCTCAATAATAATAATATTAAGCATAATATTAAAATAAATATTTATTAAAGTCCAATTCCTCTCAAACGTATTAATGCATCACGTTCCAAATTCATGTCCCCTACCAAGAAAAATTGAAACCCTCGGTTTAGTTGATCCTTCTTCAATATTGAAGAATTTTGATGATCTTTATTTCAATCGTGTTAGGAAAATATTGAAATGTGAATTTATAAGTTTACATAATACCAACGAAGGAAGAAATCAAAGTGCAACCATTCTTACAGCCCATTAGTCCCATTGGATCAAAAATAGATTCTCGATAATTGAAAGAAAATTAATTAAGTCTCCTCAGTAACATAAACATGAAATTGAAGGACACAACCTTTTAGATATTCGTGAACTCTTTATTCAAGTGTCTGACCTCTCTTCCAGTGAGTATGGATCCGAATTCATTATCATCATACTTTTTTCCTTACGATGAAGGCTTTTGCCTAACCTTTTGTCAAAATAAAAATAATTATAAAACACCACCAACATTCAATAATTTTTTAATCTAACATAGATAAATTCATTACCTAAATAATTATCACGATTAAATTATTGAGAACTTGGAGTTCAAGGAATATAAATAAATAGATAACAAATAAAAATTAAGTAGATAAAAAGTGAAAACGGAGGAAAACCAATGAGAACCTCACAACATAAAATTATTTTTCATATGTAATAGAGAACATAGTGTAGGTGCAAAAAAAAAAAAATTCCACAAATCATGTAACTTATTGTGCAAAGAATGTATAAATAAATAAATAATATATATATATATATATATATATATATATATATATATATATATATATTGAGTGGATCAAATAAAAACAATATTTTGTTTAGAATTCTACAAACTATGCCTAAGACATGTAAAGATGATGTACATAGCGGTATAAAGTTGTGAAAACGAAAACTTTCTAAATTATTTTGTTGTGCAACAATTTTAGAATGACTTCATTGTCACAACTTTATAGATTTTGTTCATCAACTTTATAGGTATGTGCATAGTTCTCAAAAATGATAAGTTCTCAAAAAAACATGATAGTACGAACATTCTAATTGTAATCTTCAAAATTACAAAACCAAAATATACAAAACTATAAAAAAAACTTGTTTATTCTATCATCTCCAAACTCCAGCCTTTGTATAGGAGGCTTTCCCCGTCGACCATGCTTGATAAAAAGCCATCTATGGAGTTCCTCGTTAAAAGATTGGAAAAAGTGTTGCCTAGCGATTAGAAGAGATATTGTGGAGTAAAATGATTGAAAATAAGATAATTATTGCAAATAAAAATGGCGTAGTGAATAGTGATTCCAAGAAATCTCGCGAAGTTAAATGATTGGAAAGAAGATAATTAGTATTCATCCATGGATCTAATGCAATCGTCAAATTAAGATAAATTGCGGATTTAAAAAGTGATTAAAAATAATTAAGAAGAAATCTTGCGAAGTTAAATGATTGGAAAGAAGGTAATTAGTATTAATCATCTATGGATTTAATGCAATCGTCGATTAAAGTAAATTGATTTATAGATTTAAGAAGTGATTAGATTTTTTTATAATAATAATAATAATAATAATAATAATAATAATAATAATAAGATTAGATTAAAGTAAATTGCGGATTTATAGATTTAAGAAGTAAATTGCGGATTTATTATTATTATTATTATTATTATTATTAAAAATTATGAGATAAAATATAGAATTCAGAAATCACAAATTAAGAATTTATATAAATAAGAATAAAGAATATGGAGATGTCACGCAGTATTTAAAAACGATGTGGCACATTTTTTATTAATCATATGTAAATATGATGCAATTACGTGTAAACAAATTGTAAATTCCGTAATTATCTATTTCAAAGGAAGTCATTTCATGGCTCTTTGCATATCGCATTATTTATTATAAAAAGCATGAGTATTTGTAAGTTGTGATCTTAGTGTTTGGAGAATTATGCTTTGCTTTTAGAATAATAATTATTTTCATAAAGACATACTTGAGATGCTCATGATAGCTTCTTTGACTATAAAACTTCTTAATCTAGTATAAATGTTGCTTATAGTCAACTATTAAGAAACTAATCTTGATTATCTAGTGCTTCAAGTAACTTCAATGCCTGCCTTGAACATGTCCTCCTTTCCAATTGGCTATATTCTTGGGATTTTATCTTGTAATAATTTCAAGAAATGAGTTTGCAGCCATGATTCACGCACACACATTGACTTATTCTTTTCAAAGTTTTATTTATTGATATAAGTTACCTCCCTATGCGATTTTCAAGGAGATGGATCAGGTAGGAATAAATAATTTGGTAGGAAATAGGAATGAATCTGGGTTTTTGATTTGCTATATCAATGGTTGAGATTTAATTTTCGGGTGTGCTACAGTTTTGTTTTTTGTGTGCTACATTGCAACACTATAACTCTTCTTGTGCTACGCTGTAATGAAAGATGTATTAAACTAATATATTTAGCATATGTGCTATGAATGAATGAAATATGTGCCAAACTAACGTAATGATATAGTAATTACGATTATCTTCACAAATATAAAAGATGTCTACTATTCTTATTTTCGACATTAAGAAGCGTTTTCACCATAACCAACCCCGATTTTCAATTATCATATTCGAACCGAGGAAAGAAAGTTTTAGATAAATGTGACAGAAAAGAAAGATGGAAATTTGGATTTTCTGCTTAAATGTTAAATCATTCAATAGCCCAAAATTTAGCATTTAAATTATGTGTTAAATCACTCTTTCCATACGAAATTCAACGGGCCATTTCATGAAAAGCCCATTACTATTAGCCCAATATACAGACTCCACTTTCATATTCAATGAGCCCAAATTCCTTCACGTCAAAAAATAAAATAAAATAAATACAAAAAATTGAGTCTCTATTCTTTATTTTCGTTCATTTAGTAGTTGTTAGTTGTAAATTTTAATCATGTAAACTGAGACTTCATATTTTAATTTATACTTATATGTTTTTCTATCTTCTAACTAACATCATATAATACAAAGTTATAATTTTAAAAATTAAAAGTTTAAAAATATAATTAAGTTTACACATAATATAAGTATAATGTTGCAAAATTGAGTCTTTAGGTAATTCCGTTTAAAAAACAATTAACACAAATCTACTAAAATTTTTAATAGAAAGACCATATAAAAATAATATACATTTTAGCGATTTAGTTTCCGAGATGAAATGCTATCTACCAATCAAGAATTCAGATTTTTTAATCAGTTTAGGATCTAATAATAAAAATTTGAATTTTATTTTGTTTTAAAAAAAGAGTTTTGATAAGGGAAACGAGCCCAACACAATTCTTGATCCTCCTTAAAAAACATAATAGTGATAATAACAATAATTGCAAGTAGGGGTGTCTAACGGTTCGGTTTCGATTAATCAACCAATTTCTCCGAAAAAGTGGAACCAAACCGAACTGTTTAAATTTTCGGTTAACCAAAACCGATTGGTTCCGACAGTTCGGTTTCGGTTAACCGAAAACCAATTAAAATTAATTAACAATAAAACAAATAAAATAATAATTAAAATAAATAAAATAATAATTAAAACTGAAACTTATTAAAATAGATAAAATATTTAACAATAATTAATAAAGTAATAATTAAAATTGATTTTCATAATTTTAATTAATTAATTAATAATTGAAATAATAATTAAAAATAAAAAGCGGTTTTCGGTTTTGGTTCAACCTTTCGGTTATCGGTTAACCAATAACCGAAATTTTTTCAACTCTGGGCAACCAAACCAACCGATAACTAAATTTGTCGGTTTTCGATTAACCAATTTATCGGTTTGGTTCGATTCGATTATAACCGAAACCGCTAGAACCCCTTCAATTGCAAGAGGAGATGTGGGGAGAGAAATACAAAAGCGTTAATCGTGCAATGGGTAAAGTATTGGCATGTAAAAGATTCACCGGCACTGAGTTCAATTCCGTCGTTGACCGTTATTTACCACTTAAACCCCGCCGCTCCGCCACCTCCGCCCTTCTCCGTTGGGTGGGTTCAAGATCAGTACGCCCTCGAGATCACGGCAGAATGGGAATTTTGAAATGTATTTTTGTAACTGCTCTGTTACTCCAGCTGCCTATCACTCTCAATTGCGCCAATACCTACAATGTGGGAGATCGCGTGCCCCTTTTCGTCAACAAAATCGGCCCCCTTCACAACCCCAGGTACTGGTTCTTTTATAACTTTTTTAGGTATATTGGCAGATACTAGTCGCGATTCATGATTTCTTGCTGATATTAGAGAGGGAGTGCATGAATTAGTAGTTTTATCTTCGGTTTTTTGCTGTTGATTGATTGGTTTTGGTGCACATTTTTTAGCTGTTTTATTTCTTCCCAAGATTAGTTCATATATATTGATTCATCATGGTTTGGAGTGGAGATCCGAACTTAAAATATCCAATTTTACTTGCAAAAGTTTCAGCTATTCGAGTTCCCTATAGCAGTTTCAACCCAAATCTTGTGCCGCTTAAATTGAATTGGGGTGAATAAGGAACTTTAACAAATGCAGGCTGTTTTGTTTTTGGCTTATGTTTTATTAAGACTAGAAAACCTCATTGTTTGCACATTTTCTTTAATTACGAGCTTCTGTATACTCTGATAATTATAGTGGTGTGATCCTCTTGCATTCAACGTTGTTCTGATATCTTTCAATTTGGACTCGCTTGCAGTGAAACGTATGAATATTACAAGTTGGCCTTCTGTCGTCCAGGTTGGCTTTGACACTAGTAAATGTATATTGTTGAAGAACTCTTAAGTTTATTCCCTCTTTCTTTTTGGACAATGGTTTATCAGCAATCATTTGCTTATTAGATTATATATGCACATTGCTAAGAGCCAATATATACGACCAGTTCGAAGTTGAAATATTGATCATTTTCACCTAAAAACGAAAAACTGAAATGTGAACATTGACATGATGAAAATAGCAGGAGTTGAAGTACTGAGTTTTCCTTGAGACGGAGTATACTAGGTGTGTTCTTTTTCTCTGTTTCTTTGTTTGTTTTTGTTCCTTCTTGGGGTGGGAGTGGGGTGGGGAAGCTGTTTAGATTCTAGGGGCTTTGAAGAGAACATCACTAGTGGTAGAGAGCTCGTTCATCTTTATTTTTTTCTGAATGTTAGAATCCTCCTTTTCGTACACTTGATCTTGAGAGCTAGTCAGTCCATATCGTAAGAGTGCATCTTACTTTTCATGATTGATAATATACAAGATTGGGTTTTTGTATCATCATTATTAGGATTTCTCCAATCTTTCCGTTTTCAATGGGATATGAATCAAGCAAATTAGCTCAAATTATAGTTTTTATCAAGGCCTTGGAATATCCCAAAGTTCCAATCCATTTTAGTAAACAATGGATTAGCCTATACTACTTTTTATCTATCTAGGCTAATCCTCAAAAGTAAACGCCTCCTAAACATATCTTATTTATTCCCTCTTCTACACTAAAATATGTACGTGATTTTATTAAGATGTAAGACGTTCTTGCATTTTCAAGTTTATTCGATCCATCTGCTGTGACGTACCTTTATAATAAGATTCATAACTCACTATTATCTCGTTGGCAGATCAGATGATTGAAAAGAAGGAAAGCTTTGGGGAAGTTTTGGGCGGCAATCGATTAGCAAATGCTTTATATGATTTGAGATTTGCTGTGAACAAAACCCAAGCAGTTCTTTGCCAACAGAAGCTTACTAAGGGTGATATTGCAAAATTCAGGGATGCCATCACTAATGATTTTTACTATCAGATGTACTACGACGATCTTCCCTTTTGGGCATATATCGGCAAAGTTGAAGATGAAAGCTGGAAAGTTGAAGGAAAGAAAAAGTATTTCCTGTTTACTCATGTCCACTTTGATGCTCTTTACAATAAGAATCAAGTCATAGAAATCCATGCCTTCAGCGAGCCAAGTCATATGGTAGATGTAACAGAGGATGTTGATGTCGAAGTCGAGTTCACTTATTCTATATCTTGGAATAGAACATCTATGTCATACAAGGACAGAATGAAGAGATACTTGAGAGCTTCCTCGCTGCTTATTCTCCACCAAAGTCATTGGTTTTCGTTTGTTAATTCTATTGTCATAGTTATTATGCTCATAGGACTGCTTGCTTTGCTCTTTCTGCGGCATCTCAAGAATGACTTAAGAAAGTAACTCTCTGTGCTGTGGTACTCATTGCTTTTTGCTCCTACATTTGTGCTTGTATTTGAGTGTAAGTTTCGCCAGAAATAGCTCCAACCATCTATTATTAATTTCAGATGGTCAATTGGAGATGAAGAGGAGGAGAAAGAGGTCGGATGGAAATACATTCATGGGGACGTGCTCAGATGCCCAACAAATCTACCATTTTTCTCTGCAGTTTTAGGATGTGGTACCCAGTTGTTGACCTTGTAAGACATCTTTTTTTTCATTTATTTCTTATCTCCCCTATCATAACAGCTGTTGAACTTCAAATTTAAATTATGGAAGTAATACGTGGTTTTCATTCATTTAGCTGCTATCATACTATACATAAATTTAATAGCCTCCAGATACTATTGTCCCCCCTCCTTATTCCTCAATTTGTTAATTTTCATTTCCCTTCTCAATCATCAATACCAGATGAGTCGGCTAGTTCTCGTCTCTCTTCAGACTTTTGCTATGACAAGAAAATTAATACGAATTCCATATAAGAAGAAATCTGATTTTTCATCTTCATATATTTCAAGTTGGTTCTTTCTTAGTTCATAATTTCTCCATGATGCAACCATCTTGTAATTTAGCTACAGTGCTTGTTATTCGTAGTCCTCGACAACGTTTCAATTAAGCACATTCTTTTACGAACTTTGCTTGTTTCATCCAAGTAATCAATTTTTTTCTGGTATACAGGATTTGCATTTTATTCATTTTGGCATTTCTAGGAGTCTTCCAACCGTACAGTCGTGGTGCTCTATCAAGTTATATGTTCATTTTTTACATTCTTACCTCAGCAGTTGCTGGCTACAGATCTGCATCATTTTCTAGTCAGTATGCTGAAACTGGATGGGTATTGATTACTTCTTCCTTACTAAATTAAGCCATTATTTGTTAAATATCCATAACAATCGGAAGGTAATAAAAATTTTTGCAGGAAAAAAGTCTCCTCCTTGCCGGGATACTGTTCTTAGGTCCTTTGTTCTTCACATCTTTCATCCTTAACATACTGGCTGCATCATTCGGGGTGACTGCAGCTCTCCCTCTTGGAACAATATTTATCATTTTTCTCATATATCTACTAGTAGCAGTTCCCCTACTTGCCCTAGGAGGAGTGTTTGGACACCGCTACAACTTTGCTCCCCCATCGTCACTTGTCACCAAGAAATGTCCACGGCAGATTCCTCCTTTGGCTTGGTACCGGAGGACCCCTTCCCAAATGTTTCTTTCCGGTCTTCTACCTTTCAGCGCTGTGGTCCTCGAGTTACACCACTTTTACGCTACAATCTGGGGCTATAAAGTCTATAGTTCTCCCGGAGTTCTATTATCCACATTCCTAGTCCTTATCTTGATAACCGTTATGTTAAGTGTCGGGTTGACGTATTTTCAACTGGCTGTCGAAGACCACGAATGGTGGTGGAGGTATTTTCTCCAACCTAGTTCTTGCAATTCATTCTTTTGTCCCATAACATTCTATAGGTGCTATAACATGAGACTTTCCTGCTTCTGTAATCTGTTTTTCTTGAGAGGCTACTTCGATGTTTGCTTATCGTTTATGGCATTTCATTGACTGTATATTTTCAGGTCTGTAATGCGTGGGGGGTCAACGGCTATCTTCATGTTCTGCTATTGTATATACTTCTACCTGCAATCGGACATGAGCGGCCTCTTGCAGACAGCCTACTTCTTCGGCTACAACGCCTGCATTTGCTACGCGTTCTTCTTGATGCTGGGCGCAGTGAGTTTTCAAGCGTCGTTGCTGTTTATCCACCGCATATACCATGCCATCAAGAGTGAGTAAGGTTCACTGTGCTTGTACACTGGAAAGGTACAAGGTACAATCAACCAAAGCTAGATTTTGTTGTTTGTATACATCATCTCTTTGTTGGGGTCTTGTTGGAAGTAGACTAGACAAATTTGCTCGATGTAGAGAGACCTCAAAACCACAATGATTTATCTTTCAACTGATTTCTGCACAGTTCTGCATGGTGAGTCTCAACCCGACTCGGGCGGTTCGGTTTATCCATTGTTCCCGTGTTTCACTTTACTATTACATGATACAATACGGCAGTGTTGTATTCAGTATACATAACAAGTAACATGCACTGATAATAGGGTTAATTAGTTTAGAGCACCTGAATTTTGCCTCACTTTTGGTTGCACACACGACTTTTACATTTTGTTCTCAGATACATAGATTTGTAATTTTCTCCTAATTTCACTTTCCGACTTGTAAACCCTTGATAATAATAGGAGACGAAGTCTAGTCATATGAATTGTAGGTAGCAAGTAGATCACTTTCGTTTCTTTCCCTTTTCTTGTTCTTTTATATATTTTTTGTGATCATGAGATTAGGTAAGCGAATACACTAAACTTTAAAAAGGTGAAAAAACCACGCATCAAAACAAATCCAAAAAGAATTTTACAAACAACAAAAAAAGGAATATATGAAAGTGTAAAATGACCATATTGGGGCGGGCAGTTAAATTCACGCACCAACGTATTCACAATGGCAAGATCGTGATTTCCCATATGGTTGGGGAACACGGCCAATGATAATTTAAGGACAATAAACATGAAACGTCGTCGAAATTCCAAAATATCTGAATTCTTTGCCGTAAAATGTCCACATCTTTTGAAATCATAGAACTATTCCCAGCCGTCTCTTTATGATGTAGTTGCACATTTTGTCCAATTATGTGATGAATACTTGCACTTTGTACCCTCCTAGTACACATGCTCTCTATGCATACGCGTAGTTTCACTCCAGCCACTCCTTTTAGGTCTTCAACAATGAGTGTGTGAGATGAGAATGACGGAACTACGGTCCAAGTGAGTCGAACCAGCTCACAAGCTACTCAAGATTGCTTCCAAGAGAAATTTGGAAATGACTTGAAGCTAGTCGAGTAAGGCGCGTTTGGTAGGTTAGTTAGGTTTAAATCAGTTAAAATGTCTTTGTTGAATGGATTTTTGTAACCATGGCTTTTGTGGGTTCTGAATCCTAAAAATAGTCTGAACAGCAGCTACCAAACAGACACATCCATCGTCCGTCATTAAAACACGGTAGTAAGGATCTGACAGCATGACAAAGCAGACGTATTTCGCGATAACTTTGTAATCCTATCGAAATAGAGCTACCAAACAGGCCGTAAAGGTGTTAGGGCGGCAGCCTTGAGAGCTTTATCCAACTTGAGGGTTATTACAATTTCACCCTTAATATTTTGATTATTTTCACATATATCACCAATAGTTTAAGTAGTCGACATTTTAACTTTTAAAAATATAAGTACACCAATAGTTAGTCGAGATTTTAACTTTTAAAAATATAAGTACTAAGTAATCAAGTTGAGTCGAGCTTGTTGCAAAGCCAGGGACAAATTTGGCCTGAGCTTCAGCTTGTGATTGCTTGATCAACTTGATTACACTCCTATGTGCAATGTTAATGCAATAGTTAACTGACAAAAGATTGTACGTTTATATCTTAGCGGAAGCTTGAAAACAAAGATATTCGCGGGGATGTTAGTCTTTGATTTATTTTTGTTTTTTTTTTTTATGTTTTTTTTTTACTTTAAATATTTTTGCTGCATGAACAAGATTTACAAGAACATAGTTGTCCTCTTGCAATCTTAGTTCGGGAAACCTTGACCACAGTGATTTTAAAACCCAACACTTTTTCGATACTTGATTTATTCAATATGGATCTAGACACTGCATATAATTAAAGAATTTATTATATGGTAACATATTTTCAATAATATTTTATTTAACACCACATTTCATTACACCACTAATTCGATACTTACATACTGCTCAAAATGAAATTAAATAGCTAAATAAATATCACATATATAGTTTTTCCATCGAATATGATTGCTCATGTATAGAGTCTCATGGTGTAGTTGTGGCTGGACCACCTCATTAAATTTTAATCCAATCATATACTACGTCAATCGTTTGACATAATTATTAAAATAAAATAAAATTAACATAACATAACTCTCAAAAAATCAAAATAATTATACGTACACGTGCAAATTCGCAAGCCATCCAAACAACACTCTTTTAAGGCCTAGAAAGCTAGAGGTGTGTACTTCACCATGCATTTTCCCAACAAAATACACACACACGCAAACCCACCATTATTGCACCTCAAGATCCATGGAGTCCACCCCAAACTCAAATGAAATTCTTCAAAAAACCCTCACACCACCAATCATTGATCATCGTGTTCACGATCACAATCGTCCTGTTGATGATCATGAACATGATCACAAGGAGCCGTTGATCATTTCTTGCGAGATCACACCCAATCAAGAGACCAACGGCTCCTCCCACCTAGGCTCTCGACTCGACAAATGGCTCGAGAGAGAGCAGTCGTTCCGAGAGAAGCCGGGTATGGAAGTGAGTGAGGTGGTTATACCGGAGAGATGGGGGCAGGAGGGTTTGCTAAAGGAATGGATGGATTACTCGACGTTTGATGCATTGTTGGCTCCTAAAGAAGCCGGCTCGGCTCGCGAAGCCCTAGTGGCCGAGGCTCGATCAAATGTGTGATTTAGGTCGCAATTAATAATATTTTATGCATGTACTCTTAGATTATATGATTTTAATTAAGACTTTTTTTTTGGGTGACTTTAGTTAGGGGTTTGGATTTGCATATTGGAATAAATTTAAGGTTGATTAATCGTACTTGTTTGTCTATTTTATTGCCTTTTATAATTTTACATAATTTGTTTATGTTCGATTTTTTGCTAGTTATGGAAGTAGAAAATGGGTTTTATGACTGTCTTTGCTTTTGTTTTACTTTTTTCAGATAAAAGATCGAGCATAAAATGAATTATATTTGGTCTGGGCTAATTATTGATATCTAATTTCGGTGAATAATATTTTGCTAGAGCATTAGTTTAATTTATCCCCCTTTTTTTCTTGCTTTTTTAAGAACTAAATTTCTTTACATACAATTTCGGTGAATAATATTTTGCAAAGTAATATTTGTTTAAGGCCGTGATATATATTTATATTAGTATTTTATTATCATTTTATGTGCAATGGATTAGTTCTCGTATTTTCAAGAGTGAATCTCTCCCCTATAATACCTCTTGCTCTCTTTGCATCATGTACGAGCCAAAAGAATATGTCTTGATTCTCAATCATCATTGGTATATTTCATATATAGTATATATAACATTTCGGTTTGTACTTCGACTACTTTAATACTGCTATTCTCACCTGTCTTCCACATAAATATGAAAAATAAATCATATTATCATTATTTCAAGTTCGATTATTAGTTTGTTGAGGAACAATGTTAAAGAATATTGCGAAGTATTGATATTTTGTTATGCAATAAAGATCAATCAAACAACAATTTAGCGGAGAATTTACATAGAACATATAAGTGTATTATACTAATCTCTCACATGATAATATTTTATTAATTTAATTTATATTAATAAAATAATATTATATGATAGATGATGTAATACACATATGTTCTAATAGAATTTCTCCAATTTAGCGTTTGTCCTGCTTTTAAAAAGGCCAAAGATCAGGGCTTAAATTTATTAATGTTTTGATAACTTTATTGTTTACACTTAATTAATGTAAGGGTGTGATAATTATATATTTAAGGGCTATTGAGAATAAAGGAATCAAACATTGTAAAAATCAGAATTTACAAATCCAAAAGTGAAACAAATTCTAATATGTACGACAGAGTAGTAGCTAATTACGATAGAGAGTTAACATGTGTAGTTTTGACATGCATATGATGCAGAGAACAAAACAATGGGCAATTTAGTAACTTTTGTGTTACTTAGAGGGTGTTTGGCTGAGCTTATAAGCTCTTTAAAACAACTTATAAGTTGTTTATGAGCTTATGTTCATTGCAAATGTTTGACAAAATAAGTTCCTAAACAGAACATATAATTTGTGAAAATAAGCTCAAACAACATATAAGCTTCCCTAAAAATAAGTTGGTCAACCCTAACTTATTTTTTCATAAACTTATAAACAACCATGAATTTACCAAAATAACTTTATTATAGTTCGTTATTTCCTACACATACACTATCAACTTCACCTATCGTCAATTTTCTTTCTGTAACTATGATTTTCTCTCTCTAACTCATTATTCTTTCTCTAGCTTATAAGATCAATTATCCAAACACTTTAACAACTTATAAACACTTGAGACATTACATCTTATAAGCTCTTGAAACATCTTATAAGTTATCGGAGCTTATAAACTCTCTAAAATAAGTTTAGCCAAACACCCCCTTAATCTCGTATATATAGGTCAAAATTTATATATATAGATTTTCAAAACACGACCAAATATTGATAGAATTATAAATATACGACACAAAATATGAGGATGCATTTGTGTGTCTTAAGAATGACATGTAAAGCGTTCTCGAATACCTTTTTATGGTTTATCTATAAATTGCACAGTATATTTTCATTTCATGTATTTAGACTCACTTGAAATTTTTGTGACACTATATTCATTACTTGTAATATAGGTAGCAGGAAAATAATAATTTCAAAAAATAACAAAAATTGATGGTTTTATACCAAAAACACGTTTATCAACATATTTATGAGTTAATTCGATTTTGATTTGAATTTTTTCCCTTTTATCATAATATGATTTTATATCCCATAGTTATTAATATGGTATGACCTCCTTAATTAATATTTGATAAATTAATAACCTCTCGTAGATAATAATTTGTCTTATTCTTGACTTGGACAAAGTATATAAAGTAAATTATCAATTAAATAATACATCTCTAAAATAACAAATTTCACAATTCCAACATTGTTAATTTATAGATAATGTTTACAAAAAATAAAGTATGGATGTGTAAGTATGATATTACAATACTACTAGCATAAAATTTACACAGATTGAGGAGTTAATACAACAATAAACTAATATAGTGGAAGTATATGGCAATAATTAAAAGGGCCGATGATCACTTATAGTCGGAATTTTGTCTGCATGACAATTTTATACCCAATTTTCTAAAATAGTTAGGTATAGCCTAATTATTTGCTTTGTTACTAAAAGTGTTGGAAATCTGCGTGTGTGTGTATATATATATATATATATATATATATATATATATATATATATATATATATATATATGGTCAAGTTGCCGAAAGCTACTTTGACCAAGATTTTGAGTGACGAACGTTTAATTTTGTGAAATTAAATGGCATAGGATCGATCTACGTTTTGAGTAGATGATCGTGGTGTATTCACATTCTCAAATCCGATTTCGGTGAGTGAGAAATAGTGGATCAAAGTTGGTCACTAAACATGGAGTTATGTGATTAAGGGGATAAGCATGGATTAATTAATCCTTATCCCACATTGATTAATGTATCTTCATTAATTGTCTATATAAGTGGTTCATTGAACACTTAGTATAATTATGTGCACAAGTGATTGGTTGAAAAGCCTTGTACGCCAAGACACGCCATGCCGCCGCCCGCCCGGCCGGTGCCCGACGCCCGGCGCCGCCCCGCGCCGTGCAGCCGCCCGGCTCCGGCCGGCTCCGGTTCCGTGGTCCGTGGTCCGTGGATCGTGGATCTTGGATCTTGGATCTTGCGATTGCAATTGGTGCTGGGTGGTCTTTGGGGCATTCTTTGGGCTGTTCGTGGGCTTGCTTCGTGGGCTGGTTCCGTGGCCCATTGTCCTTATATTTTGGATCAACGTTTGATCGAGCCCAAAGATGGAGTTGGTCCGAGGCCCAGTCGTGTAGCCCGATCCGTTGGGCTGCTGCGATGGAGTTGGTCCGAGGCCCAACTCGTGTGGCCCAATCCGTTGGGTCTGCGTGCACTTGAAGAGACGTCCGGATCGTCCAATGAACACGACGCACGCGCGTTGTCCGATTCGTCGTAACCGTCGGTAGCGTGCCGACATGATGGCTCTACGGAAACGTGCCCACGTTGTCTCGAAAACCGCTGCGCGCTCGATAGGGGACATAACTCGTAACACCCGACATCAATGCGGTGTTGACTCAACATCTTTCCCATGGGGGGCGGCGCCTATAAATAGGACATGTCTCCCAACATAAACCACCTACTCGCCTAAAGCATTCTAGCATCTTCGAGAGCATTTTCCCGCATACATTGTTTTGTATCGAGCTCATCCTCGCCTCCGTCCGGTTCGTCGGAGCTCGTTGGTCTGCGGTCGCCACCTACGAGACATTGCCGTTTCATCTTTGGGACGATCGCCGAACCGAGAGCACTATCGGGCGTATCTCGTCTTCTGGAAGAGGACTCCTCGACTCGGCATTAGTATACTGGTTATTGTATTTACTTTTGTTTTTAAGTTCATTTAGTTTGATCTCCTACTTTTCGTTTCGAGTTGTAATGCGCGCAAGTCTTGTCTCGCTCGTACACTTTTTCCAACAATCGCAAGACGAGATACCACTTGCCAAGGAGTTCAGACTTCTAAATTGACTTAAAACTTTCGAAATTAAATACCTTTGCGTGGAGATGTCGTCTGTTCCAGCCACCGACTCCGCTTCCGCCGCCTCGCCGCTTCCGCCGCTGCTGCCTCTGCTGCTGCTGCTGCCAATTCTGGCACAACGGCTACGGCCATGTTTGGTTTGATGCCTTCGGGGTCAACCATTGGACCCTTTGGGTCGACTGTTGGTTCCACTTTTAGTGGTTCAACGTTTGGTTCCACTTTTAGTGGTTCCATTGGCTCGACGACTGCACTCTTCAGTGGGTCGACTGTTGGATCCATGGGATCTAACACTGGTGGTTCTCATTCGAGTTCCATGTTCCAGCACACTTCAAGTGGTGCTGGTGGATCCGGTCATGGATCGATCTCGGCGCCTGTTCATACCGCAAGGATGATGCCGCCCGCCGAGAAGCCGCCGAAGTTTGGAGGATCCGACTTCAAGAGATGGCAGCAAAAGATGTTGTTCTACCTCACGACGTTGGGCTTCGCCAACTTCTTGATGGAAGATGAGCCCGCCGTTCGGTCAAGTGACGGACTTTCACGTCCGAGCGGCATATATAATTGGCCGGCGACTACCTTTGTAAAAATTTATACTTGGTAGTTTAGAAGATAGTTTGTATAGTGTTTATCTTTGTTGTAACGACATCCAAAAGTATGTGGGATCGCTAGAAAAGAAGTACCGTAGTGATGATGCGGTACTAAAAGTTTATTGTAGCGAATATTTGGACTACAAGATGGTCGATTCCGGCCGATCATGGACCAAGTGCAAGAGTTTCAACTCATTGTACGAGGTTCAAACCGAAGGCACATGTTGTTTGGACGGCTTTGTCGTCGCTACGATGATTGAGAAGCTACCCACAGGTGGAGAGACTTGAGGTCTACCTTAAGCCAAGCGAAAGGATATGACACTGAAGACTTGATCGTCAAACTAGCATCGAATCGGCGTGAAGAAACAAGATTTAAAAGCGAAGGCGATCGATGCTAAAGCCAACTGTTGGAGAGGCGGTCCCTCCAACAAGCGTGTTCGTCGAATGTCGAAGACAAAGGCAAAGGAAGATGGTTGCCGTAAATTTGACGGGGATCATATAATTGTGGCAAGCATGGCCACACGAGTAAGGACCGTAAGTAAGCGAAGAAGAAGAAGGCTAAACAAGTTACCAATGTTGTCGAGAAGGACTTCGACAAATGGGACAAGGATGACTTGGCTGCTGTGGTGACCGAAGAAGTCAACCACGTCGAGAATCAAGGTGGATGGTTCATCGACACTGGCGCAACTGCGCACGTCTGCGCCGAAAAGATGCGTTTCTCCACCTACAAGCCTGTTGAGGGGAGGAAGCTCAACATGGGGAACCAAGCTTCGTCCGAGGTTGCCGGAGTTGGTGATGTGGTGCTCAAGATGTCGTCCGACATTGAGATCACGTTGAAGGATGTCTTTGCGTGTCCCGGACATCCGCAAGAATTTGGTGTCGGGCTCTATTCTAATTAACAAGGGTTTAGACTAGTTTTGAGTCGGACAAGTTTGTCTTGACTAAGTTTGGGAAGTTCCTTGGTAGGGTTATCTCACCGGGGTCTTTTCAAATTGAATGTAATGGTCATGTCTTGCGTGTACCCAAGATTGTTATGAATGAAAATGCATCTACTTATCTTACTTGACCGAGTGCTCGATTTATGGCATTGTAGATTAGGACATGTTAATCTAAATGCAATAAAAGATTAGTAAATTTAGATTTACTAAAGTTAAATGAAGTTAATACACAAACGAAATGTGAGGTTTGTGTGGAAGCCAAAATGGCTAAGTTACCGTTTCATTCGGTGAGCAGACACTAAGCCCCTAGAACTTATTCACACCGATGTGTGTGATTTAAAATTTGTACAAACTAGAGGTGGTAAAAGTACTTCATCACGTTTATTGATGGTGTACAAGATATTGTTATCTTTACCTTCTAAGTAAAGGCGAGGCTATTGAAGCTTTTAGAAACTTGAAGAACGAAGCCGAGAATCAACTAATTGTCGAATTAAGGCATTCGAGTGATGGGGGAGAATATGTAGCTCGTTTGAGGCATTATCAACGAAAGTGGTATAATACATCAAGCGACGCTCCTATTCACCTCGGTCTAATGGCGTTCTTGAGCGTAAAATCGAACACTTAAGGAGATGATGAATGCTTTGTTGATTAGTTCGAGGTTACCCCGAACTTGTGGGGGTCGCTGTTTGACACCAACTACATCTTGAACAAGATTCCACTCAAGGGTAAGGATGTCACTCCTTACGAGTTGTGGAAAGGAAGAAAGCCATCGTACAAATATCTCAAAGTGTGTGGGTGTTTGGCGAAGGTTGAGGTGCCTTGATAAGCCTCATTTTTACATGATTTATAAGGCTTTATTCGTTTCGTTTCTAAGTGATAAGTGATCTTTTGAGTTGTCTTTTGATATATTTATGTTTACCTTGGAAGATATTATGCCGTGTGTATTTCATGTCATTTTAGCATAGGTTTTAATGTCAAAAAGGTGGATCACGATAAAGAGGAATCAATAGCTCAATCGCAAGCTCGTGCGAAGAAGAACTGTTTGAAAAAGACGTTGAATATGACATAATGGATTTGACAAATGTGGATTTGCAAAGTTTACTATGTTAAAGAGCATCTCGATAGGAGTCCATAGGCGCAAACGGATCGCAATTCGGAGTCCGGACGAGAGAGAACGGAGCGAAACGGTGAAGTCGCGCGCGCAGGGAATTACGCCTCGCGAACCGAGCTCGCGACCTAGCGACCGTTGGTCGCGATGCCGGGTCGCGAGGAAGGCCGAAATTTCAGCACTTTTGAATGCCTTCGCGTGCCTCCTTCGCTACCTAAGGTGGCCAACACGCCTCGCGAGGCAATAGGTTGCGTAACATATATGTATACACGAAGCAGACACATTGGGGAGAGATTCATGCGCGAGACATCTAGTTCGAGTATAATTCGAAATCAGAATCAGAGAAGGATTGGGAATTGACGAGAAAAGGGAGCTAGCAATTTATTATAAATAGGGAGATAGATGCAAGAGTTAAAAAACCATTCCATAGCAGAACACAAATTCTTTTTATATTCTTTTGCAAGTTCTATTCCAGTTTTCTTAGCTTAGTTTATTTTAGAGTTCAATTTTATTTACGGATCGAAGCTGCTACATTGTTCTTCGTGGATTCCTACGGTTTTATTTATTTAATTCAGTTTATGTTATTCTTATTTATTTATTGTTTTGTTATTTTAATTATGCGTAGCTAAATTTCGTATTGATCCTAGGGTTTGTATGTCTAACTAGATTTATATAATTAATCTGTTGATACTGTTTTGCCGTCCCATTCATGATTTATAATTCTTGGGTTTAATTCTCATGTGTTGGTATCTGGCCAATATTGATGCATGCTAGTTATGTGATTGATGTCTTGGCGGAATTAATTGCATAATCGATATCGGAATTTATAATCTGATTTTACCTTGAGACCGACGGAGATAGGTGAGTCAGTAGGAGGTTAAATCTTTGTGTGTTTTGGTAATTAGCTTACTTCTCTTGAGACCCGACGGAGATAGAGTTTAGGCTAACCTACTACTATAGGTCATCTGGCGGAAACTATAGTTACATTAGTGATCCTTCATATGAATGTGGATTAAATTGGTGAGCAGTTAATAGGTAAATTGTGTGAATTTGGTTAGGTTAAGTACATCCCAGGATCGATCTTTTATCTCGAGTTTTATTCCTATCTTTATTTTCAAGTCTAGTTTTATTATATCATCTCTTGATATTTTGTTGTCGGATAATAATAAAGATTACGTATTAATTACTTGTTGTGTTCTCGAGTCATGATCCTGTGGATCGATATATATACTTCTTGCTTTTACTATCATTTATTTGGTAGGAATATTAGCGATCAAATTTTACGCGCTGTTCGGGACCCATTTAGATTTCACGATGATAATTTTACGGATTGTAGTTATTAATTCAGCGTTTAAAAAAAAAATAAAAATAAAAAAATATAAAATAAAAATAAAATAAAATATATATTATTTCTCCGTTGCTTCTCGGATCGATTTTGTTTTATCTCTGCATGCGATGCATGATTACGAGATCCCAAAGGAAAGAACTTATTCCTCGATCTTGAGATTGAAAGATCACATAAGAGGCGAGAGCGAGAAAGCGACATAATGGCAATGGCGAGGCAACCTCGAGGCCATGATAGGATGGCGAGATGGAGGAGATGCTTGCGAAGAATGCAACGCCAACTGGCGTTGAATAATCGAATGGGCGAGATGGGTGGTCGAGCACGCCCACTACCAACCACCACGTATACGGACCACCTACGGATCGGTTCGAGGTGGAGGATGGGGCCGAACGTCAACGCGAATAACTTTGAGTTAAAACACGCCTCATCGGCATGATACAAGCGGAGCGGTTTGGGGAGGGTTTCAAGACCCCAATGCTCACTGAGGCGTTCTTGGATATCGTGATACTATCAAGCGAGCGAGTGCCGGTGATGCCATCCGGATGCGGATGTTCGGATTTTCACGAGAGTCAGCGAAGACCGGTTCAAGAGCTTGGACGGATCGAGGATTATCACGTGGGAGCAGCTCTGTGAGAAATTTTATCTAAATACTTCCCACCGCCAAGTCTCGAAGATCATTGCCGAGATCTCCCATTTTTCACAATTGGGAGATGAGTCGTTATTTGAGGCTTGGGAGCGATTGAAATCTGCTCGAAAATGTCCACAACATGGGTTCTCACCGAGCGACAAGTAACACGCTTTCTGATGGACTCAATGCTAACACCAAGCATTGTTGATCGTCGGTAGGAGGATGCCTTCTCAATAGAGGAATAGATGAGCGTTGAGAATCATTGAGGAGATGGCATCCAACGGTTATCGATGGCCGATGGAGAGCGACCCGATCGGAAGAGTGGTCTGCAGAGTTGGATGATAAGTATGATGACTTGTTAGAAGTTCACAACTTTGCGTAAAGAGTCTGGCCGAGAAGAAAGTGCGGATGACCGTGGCCATGGCGAGAATATCGAGGAGGTTCAATTTTGAACCAAAGGAGTAATGCTGGGGGAATCGAGTGGAAATCCGTCCTATCATCCCAACAATAGGAATCACCCAAATTTTTCCTATGCTAACGCGCAGAATGCTCAGCAATTACCACCTGGTTTTGCTGTAAATAATGGGATGATTGTGGAGCCCAAGAAGCCGAGCCTCGAAGATATGATGCAACAATTGTTGACGAGCAATCAGCAGATAGCAACGAATCACCAACAAATGGTGGCTCACCTACTACTATAGGCTGTGGATAGCAATTGTTGGTGATACCAACGAATCACCAACAATTGCTATCCACAGCCATGGGAAAACAATTAAAGATGTTGGAGAACCAAGTGGGGCAGATGGCCAATGAGAGAGCTGGGACGCACAGGCAAGGGCAATTCCCAAGTAATACCGAGCAAAATCCGAAGAATCATATGCCTCCAAATCAGTGCAATGCAATTTATTTGAGGAGTGGAGCTTCATATATAAATCATCCGGAGTACGAAAGGGAGGAAGAAGATCAAACCACGGAGGAACCATATTCTCGCCTCGCGAGTGAGTATAGCAAGAAAGAAACGCGAGTTCAGCACGCGAGGAAAGCCTCGCCCGAGAGGAAGGATGACCTCGCGACGAACCATCGCGAGGAATGGTCGCGAGTTCGAAACGCGAGTTCAGACGGAGAAGACCTCGCGAAATGTCCTCGCGACGAACCATCGCGACCTAAGGTCGCGAATAAAGAGAACAAGCGCCTCGCGAGTGAGTCCAGAGAGAGAGACTCGCGAGAGAAGATTAGAGAGGAACAGTCGCGAAGAGATGTTGAAGGTGTGATTAGAGAGGATTCGCGAGAGAGAGTAGCACATGATCAACCGATGCTTCCAAAGCCTACAGCCCCGTTCCCTGAGCGTTTTAGGAAAACGAAATATGATGAGGAGTACGCTCGCTTCAAAGAGATTTTTCAGAAAGTGAACATTAATCTTCATCTTTTTGATGCGCTTAGGAATATGCCCGGATACGTCAAATTTCTCAAGGATGCATTGGCGAATAAGAAAAAGTTGGGAAAATTTGACAAGATCAACCTCTCGAAGAATGCGGTGCTATCTTGCGAGAGAAGTTGCATGAAAAAAAGGATCCGGGGCTTCACTTTGAGTCGAGATCGCGGGAACACCTTCCCAATGTTTTATGTGATCCGGGGCGAGCATAAATCGATGCCGTTAAATGTGTTCAATCGCTTGAGTGGGCAAACTAAAGAAGACCTCAATTTCATTAATGATGGTGATGTGTCGATTGCATATCCTAAGGGCATAGTTGAAGATGTGTTGGTAAGGATTCGGATTTTGTCTTTCCTGCGATTTTGTTATTCTAGACATTCACGAATTTAAACATCAACCACTAATCTTGGGTCGGCCTTTTCTAGCAACCGGTGGTGCTTTAATTGATGTGCGGGAAGGCGATTTGACATTTCGTGTCAACGATGAGGAGTTAAAATTTCAATCTATGACTCCATCAAGCAACACGATAATCCGGCGGGGAAGAGTGTCGAGCAATCACTACGTGGCAGCTAGCCAAATCTCGAGCTTGGATGTCAACCGGCCAGTTGACAATGGTGCTAGGAAGAAGAGATGGACTCGGCATGGAACTCCGAGTGTCTTGTTCAAGTTTGGGGGAGGCCACTTCCATACTCAGTGGTGGTCTGCGGTCAATGCGAAATATTGAGGCAAGCACAGATTTGGGAAGAAGTCTGTTGCCAAATCGCCAGAGTGATTGAGGTTAGTAATGGTCTAGCTAAAGACATTTAAATTTAGCACTTGTTGGGAGGTAACCCAATGTTTTCCTTTGTTTTGTTTTTCGTTTTTGTTTTGTTTTCGTTTTCTTTTGTTTTGTTTTGTTTTGTTTTGTTTTGTTTTGTTTTGTTTTGTTTTGTTTTGTTTTGTTTTGTTTTGTTTTGTTTTGTTTTGTTTTGTCTTTCTTGTTTGGGTTACGTATCATTTTGTGGGTTGAGTTGAATGACGGTAGATGATGAAATTGTTTTATTAGAAAATCTATTGCAATTGATTTTGTGAGACGAAGCATGTTATGATTGTTGTGAGTATTGAGCCTTTGAGAACTTGATCACACTTTTGAAACCCGTGAGACTTGAGCTTTGTTGTCATATCTTTTCGATCTTGTTTCTTTACGTGATTAGTTTGAAATAGCATGTGTTTCTCTAGAACTTGCTCGGTTCTTTTCGAGGTTGCATTGATGTGCTTAAGAATTATGAGATGATATTAGGCATTCTTTTCTTAACCTATACACTATCCAAACACTAACACTCATATCTTATTATCCTTTGATGAGCCCGTTTGAGCCTACCTAATTTTTTTCATATAGCAGTGGGTTGGGTTATGTAGTTAGTGAAATTTTGGTTGCTTGAAATTGAGAGTTGAGAAAAGAAATGAAAGAGAATAAATGTTGAAAGTGATTATTAAAATAGTTGCTTACCCATATAAGTTCAAAGAAAAAAAATAATAATAAAAAATTGATTGACACACGTGTGTGAAAAGAACATAAATGGGTAAGTAGCTAGTGCTTTGAGATGAGTATATCACTTATATGAAAATTATGGAATGCTTAAAGAAAAATGACTTCTTGGTATAAAGAATTGAAATGAATTGTGAAAATTTGGGAATTATGTCTTGTGTTACTTATGGTGTTTTTCATTATGGGATTATGAGTCACTTAGCCTAAATATATCCGACCTACCAAAGAGCCTACATTATAACCTTTATAAAGACCTTTTGATCTTAGTTCTTGAGCACATATTTGAGCAATGGAGAATTAGGCGATTTGCAAGCTTATGGTAGATTCCATGTGTTTTAAACTTTGAGTATACACATCCTCCTTGATACACTTGAGTGTTTGAGATTTCTTATATATATATCCATGTCGTGAGGATTCAAGTTTGAGAAGGCTTGTGCTTATGATTATTATGATGTGGAATTTAACGAAAGATGTTGTGATTTGATTCATTTGAGTGAATCGTTTATTGCTCATTGCTCTGAGGCTTATTGCTTTTATCGTTCGACTCTTTACCTGTCTCTGGTCGTCTCTCTTTTGTTCTAATTTGTTTGAGGACAAACAAAAGGGTAAGTTTGGGGGAGTTGATAAGCCTCATTTTTACATGATTTATAAGGCTTTATTCGTTTCGTTTCTAAGTGATAAGTGATCTTTTGAGTTGTCTTTTGATATATTTATGTTTACCTTGGAAGATATTATGCCGTGTGTATTTCATGTCATTTTAGCATAGGTTTTAATGTCAAAAAGGTGGATCACGATAAAGAGGAATCAATAGCTCAATCGCAAGCTCGTGCGAAGAAGAACTGTTTGAAAAAGACGTTGAATATGACATAATGGATTTGACAAATGTGGATTTTCAAAGTTTACTATGTTAAAGAGCATCTCGATAGGAGTCCATAGGCGCAAACGGATCGCAATTCGGAGTCCGGACGAGAGAGAACGGAGCGAAACGGCGAAGTCGCGCGCGCAGGGAATTACGCCTCGCGAACCGAGCTCGCGACCTAGCGACCGTTGGTCGCGATGCCGGGTCGCGAGGAAGGCCGAAATTTCAGCACTTTTGAATGCCTTCGCGTGCCTCCTTCGCTACCTAAGGTGGCCAACACGCCTCGCGAGGCAATAGGTTGCGTAACATATATGTATACACGAAGCAGACACATTGGGGAGAGATTCATGCGCGAGACATCTAGTTCGAGTATAATTCGAAATCAGAATCAGAGAAGGATTGAGAATTGACGAGAAAAGAGAGCTAGCAATTTATTATAAATAGGGAGATAGATGCAAGAGTTAAAAAAACCATTCCATAGCAGAACACAAATTCTTTTTTATATTCTTTTGCAAGTTCTATTCCGCTTTTCTTAGCTTAGTTTATTTTAGAGTTCAATTTTATTTACGGATCAAGTGCTACATTGTTCTTCGTGGATTCCTACGGTTTTATTTATTTAATTCAGTTTATGTTATTCTTATTTATTTATTGTTTTGTTATTTTAATTATCGTAGCTAAATTTCGTATTGATCCTAGGGTTTGTATGTCAACTAGATTTATATAATTAATCTGTTGATCTTTGTTTTGCCGTCCCATTCATGATTTATAATTCTTGGGTTTAATTCTCATGTGTTGGTATCGGCCATATTGATGCATGCTAGTTATGTGATTGATGTCTTGGCGGAATTAATTGCATAATCGATATCGGAATTTATAATACGCTTTTACCTTGAGACCCGAAGCGGAGATAGGTGAGTCAGAGGAAGTTAAATCTTTGTGTGTTTTGGTAATTAGCTTACTTCTCTTGAGACCCGACGGAGATAGAGTTTAGGCTAACCTACTACTATAGGCTTGTCTGGCGGAAACTATAGTTACATTAGTGATCCTTCATATGAATGTGGATTAAATTGGTGAATAGATTAATAGGTAAATTGTGTGAATTTGGTTAGGTTAAGTACATCCCTAGGATCAGTCTTTTATATCTGAGTTTTATTCCTATCTTTATTTTCAAGTCTAGTTTTATTATATCATCTCTTGATATTTTGTTGTCTGGATAATAATAAAGATTCTGTGTTAATTACTTGTTGTGTTCTCGAGTCGCAGTCCCTGTGGATACGATATATATACTTGCTGTTTTTACTATCATTTATTTGGTAGGAATATTAGCGATCATGCCTCTTCCTAAACAAGTTACAATTGGACCTAAAACAGTCGATTGTATCTTTATTGGGTATGCACTGAACAGCAGCGCCTATCGTTTCGATCCACGGTCGAGGTATCGGATATGTCTGTGGGGACGACGATTGAATCAAGGAATGCTATATTCTTTGAAAGTGTTTATCCCTGTAAAGACAAGGATAAAAGTGAAGCCAGCTCTAGCAATAGAGCTGATGGTGAAGCTACGAGTTCTAAACCTTTGGAGGAAGAACCGATATCGCATAAGCGATCGAGGTCTGATCCAGAGGAATCGGAACCGAGACGAGGCAGTAGAGTCAGAACGCCAAAGGATTTTGGTCCTGACTATATTGCGTTCATGTTGGACGAAGAACCAACGTCGATCAAAGTAGCCTATGCTCGGCGGATGGGATGCTCGCGAGAGGTCATTCAGTGAGATTGATTCTATTCGCAAAACCACACTTGGGTCTTTGGTTGATTTGCCGAAGGTTGTAAGCCCTTAGGATGCAAATGGATCCTTAAAAGAAAGTCAAGGCGGATGAATCAATTGAAAAGTATAAGGCCCGTTTGGTTGTAAAGGGTTTAAACAAAGAGAGTACGATTTCTTGATACCTATTCACCGTGACGAGGATTACGTCTATTCGGTGCTTCGCAATTCTTTGCTGCGCAATCTTGAGATTCATCAAATGGACGTTAAGACTGCGTTTTGAACAGTGACCTCGAGGATGAGGTATATATAGAGCAACACGAAGGGTTTGTAGTACGGGTCGAGAGGCGGGTATGCAAACTCGTGAAGTCTCTATATGGTTTGAAACAAGCGCCGTTGAATGGCACTGAAATTTGACAATATAATGTTGGCAAATGGTTTCAAGATCAACGAGTGTGACAAATGTGTCTACGTTAAGAACACCGATAATGGTTATGTCATAGTGTGTACGTATGTAGATGACATGTTGATCATGGGTAGCAATACTCAAGTCATTAATGACACAAAGCGCATGTTAAAAGAAATTTTGACATGAAAGACATGGGATTAGTGATGTGATTCTTGGAATCAAGATTACGAGAAGATCGACGGAATAATCTTGACACAATCTCACTCGTCGAGAAAGTGCTAAAGAAATTCAACGCGTTTGACAGTTTACTGCTAAGACCCCATTGAGCTCAATGTTCACTTGAGTAAGAACGGGGTGAACTTTGTTGGACAAGAAGACTATGCTAAGGTCATCGGTGTTTGATGTATCTTACAAATTGCACCCGACCGACATAGCTTCATACGTGAACAAATTGAGTCGTTACACGAGCAATCCAAGCAAGGAGCATTGGAAGGCTCTAGTGAGAGTTTTGAGGTACTTGAAGTATACTCAAAATCATGGGTGATTTCACGAGATATCCCCAAGACTTGAAGAGATGCTTGTGATGCCAATGGATATCGACACGAAGATTCACTTTCTACAAGTGGAGTGCGTGTTCACGATTGGGAGGTCTTTGTTTCTTGAGATCCACGAAGCAGGCGTGTATAGCCCGATCCACCATGGAATCGTAATTCATAGCTTTGGATAAAGGCGGTGAGGAAGCCAAGTGGATCCGTAATTTTTGGAAGATATTCCATGTTGGTCTAAACACATGCCACCGGTGATGATTCAACGTGATAGCCAAGCGGCTATTGGAAGAGCGAAAAGTGGTTTGTATAATGGTAAGTCTCGACATATCGTCGTGACATAATACCGTGAGGCATTTGATCTCAGTGGGGTTATATCGATTGACTATGTCAGTCGATAGATAATCTGGCGGATCCGTTAACCAAAGGGTTGAACCGGATCAAATGATCAAGTTCTAGAGGAATGAGATTAAAATCCACATCTTAAGAACAATCATAGTGGTAACCCAACCATGATGACCGGAGATCCCAAGAACTTGGTTCAATGGGAGAACTAAGCTATAGGAGTTCGAGTGTAAACACTCGAGTTAGTCTGTTCCTAAAGCAAACGAGTGTTTGAAAACTTGCTAGTGGTGAGGTTGAGTCGTTGACTCTTAATGATTCTAAGATACCTCGGTAGGTTGAGTATGGCAAGATACTCGGTAAAGAATCACCTATGTAAGTGCGAAGTGGGGCGCTTCAAACAAAACACTTATGAATCCAAAGTGGATGTCCATGGCCAAAATGGAATCAAGCGTGAGAACGGATGAGGTTGAGGTGTTAAAGTGTTAATACCATTGTCTCGATTGCGTTGTGGGAGAATAGGTCGAGCATCGTGTCCACTAATCCGCCTGTGTACTCGATGGTACTAACTATGGAAGGTTCAAGTCATAAACCACCGTCCAAATATTTTAACATCTCTTGAGGATCGGCGTATGCGCATACATACATATGGCTATTTCCACTCATGTGGGGGATTGTTGGAAATCTGCGTATATATATATATATATATATATATATATATATATATATATATATATATATATATATTATATGGTCAAGTTGCCAGGAAGCTACTTTGATCAAGATTTTGAGTGACGTAACGTTTAATTTTGTGAAATTAAATGGCATAGGATCGATCTACGTTTTGAGTAGATGATCGTGGTGTATTCACATTCTCAAATCCGATTTCCGGTGAGTGAGAAATAGTGGATCAAAGTTGGTCACTTAAACATGGAGTTATGTGATTAAGGGGATAAGCATGGATTAATTAATCCTTATCCCACATTGATTAATGTATCTTCATTAATTGTCTATATAAGTGGTTCATTGAACACTTAGTATAATTATGTGCACAAGTGATGGGTTTGGAAAGCCCACGCCACACACGTCTGCCGCCGCCGCATCGCCGCGCGCCGGCGCCCGCCGCCGCCGCGCTTGCCCGTGCTCGTGCGGCCGGCTCGGCTCCGGTTCCGTGGTCCGTGGATCGTGGATCGTGGATCTTGGCAATTGGTCTTTGGGTGGTCTTTGGGCATTCTTTGGGCCTGTTCGTGGGCTTGCTTCGTGGGCTGGTTAGTGGCCCATTGTCGCTATATTTTGGATCAACGTTTGATCGAGCCCAAAGATGGAGTTGGTCAGGTGCCCAATTCGTGTAGCCCAATCCGTTGGGCTCGCTGCGATGGAGTTGGTCCGAGGCCCAACTCGTGTGGCCCAATCCGTTGGGCTCGCCTGCACTTGAAGAGACGTCCGGATCGTCCAATGAACTGGGCGCACTCGTTGTCGATTCGTCGTAACCGTCGGTAACGTGCCGACATGATGGCTCTGCGGAAGCGTGCCCACGTTGTCTCCGAAACCGCTGCGCACTCGATAGGGGACATAACTCAGAACACCCGACATCAATGCGGTGTTGACTCAAGATCTTCCGTGGGGGACGATGTCTATAAATAGGACATATCTCCCAACATAAACCACCTCTTGCCTAAAGCATTCCAAGATCTTCGAGCATTTTTACGCATACATTGTTTTGTATCCAGCTCGTCCTCGCCTCCGTCCAGGTTCGCGGAGCTCGTTGGTCTGCTGATCTTTGCCACCTCGAGACGTTGCCGTTTCATCTTTGGGAACGATCGCGAACCGAGAGCACTATCGGATCTCGTCTTCGGAAGAGGACTCTCGACTCGGCATTAGTATACTGTTATTGTATTTACTTTTGTTTTTAAGTTCCTTTTAGTTTGATCTCCTCTTTTCTTTTCGAGTTATGTCTGGCGTAAAGATCTTGTCGTTGTGCATACACTTTTCCAACAAAAAGTTTGTCTGGTTATGCAATGAAAAGAAAGAAAATGTGACGTTGACTAACGATAAATGATGTGACAGTTAATTCATACCATGTATTATAAATCGATGCCATTTTGTTATATCAAAACATAAAATATATATTTCCACCTAAAGAATTAAAAAAGAAAAAGAAGCACGTCTGCACCAGCCCCTTCCCTATTGCTCTCTCATCAGCCTTCTGCAATTAGGCTTCACCTCACCATTGCCACCCCTTCACCCCCAACAGCTCCGCACCACCTCACGTGCACCCACAAGTTCTTTACATGGACACCCACACCGCCTCCGCGTCAGCCCCTAAAAATTTGGAAATTGTTTAATATAGCAGAACAACTTCATTTTTGATTATGTGACAAGAGTTAACGACCACGTCATCCACCAATAGTCCACATCATATTTTATTTGATATCCTTACATAATCAGACTAAAACTGTAATAATGAAGTAATTATTTGACTATATAGATTTTAAAAGATCAGACTAAAAATTGTCAGATGGATAAATATCAGACTATTGTGAAGTATTTATTTTTTATAATAAAATAAATTAATAAAATATATGATTTTTTAGTATTTGAAGAATAAGATTTTCAAAATCAATCAATCTCTATTAACAATAAGAACAATTTCTCTGATCATGGTGAGTAAATTGAGACGAAAAAATTTGCACGTACAAAGCTAAAAAGGACCCCCAACGGCTGCATCATATTTCATAGGCCCAAATAATACACTGATAAATGGACTGGGCTCTTTTACAAGTTTTACTTATCAACACGGCCGAAATTTCGAGCCCGGCCCACCAACCCAGCAAACTCGAAATTCGTGTAGAAAATTTGTAGGAATCGACAATCATTCGCAGTTTCTCTAGTTCTCCTTCATCGCGTTGTAGAATTTGACAGATTATAAAAACTTTTGTCGCTGACTAATTTTTGTTGCTAAAAAGCATCGATCGGAGATGGAACCAGCGGTTAGGAGGAGTGGCGGCGGCGCCTGGGAGGGTATGTATAGATTGGTCATGCGCCGCACTCCGGTCTATGTTACCTTCGTCGTCGTCGGCGCTTTTCTCGGTGAACGCGTACGTATCTTCTGTCTAGATTTATCTATTGCATATATGTGTTTTTGTTTGTGTGTGCTTTTTACGTGTTTGTGATTGCTGGATTAAATTGGATCTGAGAAATGCGGTACCAAATCATTCTGATGGTGGAGAGGGAGGAGTAAAGATGGAGATTATCTGTTAGAATTTATACCTGGATGATGATTTTTCTGGATATCCTTCTTCAATTTAATTACATATTTGTGATTCTGGATTTTAGGGTTCCTGATCTGATATGTTCTTGTTTCGTTGCTCTGTTTTAGGCTGTAGATCGTGGAATTCGTGCTCTATGGGACCACGTCAACGTTGGGGTAATGATTTTACATATTTTTCGTAATTTAAATAAATTTAGCTGATTATGGTATGACTGTTTTTCTGTTGTTTATGTTGATTGAGCTGGTTTTAATCGGTTTTTTCTACAGATTGTGCTTTGCAAATTTGGTCATTTTGATAGGGGTTGATGGTAGTTAAATTCTTGAATTTAAGGAACTGCATTAAAGAAGTCAATAAAAGGACACAATGCATCTAAGAAGCTGCTAAATTTTCATATCATTTATATGGGTATTTGTATGTTTAATTTGTCTGGGATGTAATGTTTCTTGTATAGATATCAATATCATTCATATGAAGTCGACTACTATATTTTTGTGGCAACAGATGAATTGAAATTAAAATTGTCTCTGATACTTGCATCATTATTAAGATTGATGCTGAGATTTAATCTAATTGATTATAATCAAACTTTTGTAGGGTTGAGTTTGTTTAAAAGTATTGATAAAGAAATGTGAATTATGATAGGTTTTAGGAGCATAGGATTTTGTTTCCATGCATTGGACATTTTCAAGCTTTATCATTCGAGTTTTACAAAAGCTAATGTTTATCATTGAATTGATGTTCCTTATGGAGTTTTTCTATGCGATTTAATGGTGATTGTTGAAGATCATGAGATGAAATTGATAGTTTGGAAGGGTATTGGTTTCTACTATTTGTTATTATCAGAAAAGAGGTAGTTTGAAACCTTTGGATTTATGGTGGGAGTTGAAATGAAAATTGAATTGCTGGTGTGTGTTGGTAGATTTTTGATAATGCCTCTGAACGAGCTAAGCTTGACATCTAAAATCCAGGAGTTACAGGTTACTTGTGTGACTTCTTGTTGTGTCTATTGGTCTTTGGAAGTTAATCACCTTTTAAAAGTAATATATGTAGAGAGAGCTTTATGCAGACCAGATAAGTTTAGGATAAAAGTTTTGCTTGCTTATGTTTCTGTAGCAATGAGATATTGCAGACTTGAGTCTTGACATCTTAGGAAGATTTAAGATCTTGCTCCAATAATAATGAGCATACTGATCTACATATAATGGCTTTTGCCACAGTATGTCTTCATTTTTTTACAAAATGCTGATTATGTAGTCATCTTGGGACATGACATAAAGAATCAACGGCCCTCCTCTGTAATGGAGATTTCTGGTTAAGACAGGTGCTGGAATGAATTATACAAACATTTAAAGCTTCTGCTAACCTTGAATTGTGTGCTTCTGTGCTCCGCAGTTTTGTTCTGTAATTTATCTCGTGTTATTTTTCTCGTTAATTCTCATGATATCTTGCCTAAGGTCTTGTTAAGTGTAGAACTATACTTTGCCCAAAATCTAACTTTATGAGTGAGAAACCTGCTGTATATTTGTAGTAAACTTTTTTTGTTTACGGAACTGCAGAAACGGTACGAAGATATTTTGGTTCTGGGTCAGAGACAGTCTGAAGAGTGAAGTGACAAGGATGAACAATTTGCCTCTGACTTCCTTTTCTTCTCTACAGATTCGAAGATGCATTTTGATGTTCAATAATTGTTACCCTTTTTCTCGTTGCTGCTATGAACCTGCAGTCTTCTTTAAAACGAAATCACAGGCAAATTAGCAGTTGCAGTCTGATAAGTTTGATGTTATGAATCGTCCTGGTCATTTTGAACACGATTTAACTCTAGGTGAAATATTTCACTAAACAATATCCGATGCCGCATTCCGGATTGCCATTTTTTTCTTGAGTTGTAGTGAAGTTAATCATATATTCTTGTTCTAGAGAAATTTCAGTTGCAACCATGTCCAAACAATTGGTGAAGCAGAGGAGAATTTGTATCATTCTATTCGCAGAAATTCACAACCAATAAAAATTAGAAGAAAGCCTCAGCATTGATCTCTGAAATATAGTAGTTAATAATTTCTGCAGCATACGATGGGTTTGCCTTTTATTTGAAACTTATAAGGTAATTTTTTGGCATTAACAATCTGTTTAGTCTCCTATACTTCGCGAGTTTGTGGTTGAAAGTCATGAGTTAAAGTCTAAAAAAATTACACTAATCATGTCGGAATGACTTTGTCAAATGTAGTTTGTCTTGTATGGTTTGTGGGAGATTTTGTATAATTGTGAAAATATCTCATAACTCTATGTATTGGGCAACTTAGTATTGACCTCTCACACTTTTAAAAGAAAAATATTATTTTTCCGTCCATGAAAAATGTTCATTTAATTTATTTTGATATGTCCATAAAAAACGTTTATTTTTCTTTTATAGATGTGGTTCACCTATAAATATCATAGCTTTACCACAATCAATCTATTTATTTACAAAAAAATCATTCATGATTCACTTTTTCCATTTATATAATAAATCTTACAATGTGTGTCATTTTCTCCATTTAATTTATACTTATTAATTTTATTAAAATTCGTACCGTCAAAATCAAAGAACATTTATTAAGTAATAAAGATAGATAGAGTATTTAAATTTCCACAAAAATAAATTATTAATCGAGAGTAATTGGTTTCTAAAACGCAGTTGCCATATTGATGTCCCGAACCCGATCCACCAACATAGGGCCTTTTGGTTTTATTACACTTAAAGTGGGCTGTAAATCGGCTCTAATTGAAGGCCCAATTAGGACCCTTGTTAGGGTTTGCGCGTCAATATTTATGCTTCTGAATCTGCGCCACACTCCCGCTAATCTAGTCATTCCAGCCACCGTCTCACTACCCCGGGCGTAGGGTTTTTCTTCAGGTGCGCCGTTTCTCTCTACACCGTATATTTGCGCATGTATATGTATCTCCTTCTCGCATCCTGTTTCATTTTTTAGCTGAACTGCTAAGGTTAATCTCGGACTTTTATTTTGTACGTGTAGTGATTCGGGAAGCTAATCGACCGTGAACGATGAGGTAAGATGAATAACTATTTTTGTTCTCAGATGTTCTGAGAACACTTGTTCTGTTTTTTGTTTTATTATTGAGTTTTAGCTTAGAAGGTATAATCTAATCTTGTTTTTTGATGTTTGATTTGAAGAGATTTTATTCCTGAGTTTACACAATGATGCAAATTAAGCCATGAAAAATTATCTAATATATGCTTATTAGCTAAAATCTATAATATGTATGCTACATTAATGTTCTTGTGATTTTGGCTCCACTTTTTTGCTATTAGTTGTGGTTTTAGGACGATTTTCTGTTAGTTTTATCCAGTTTTTATTGGAGGGAGCTGTACTTTCCGTTCTGTAAATCATGTTTAGGCTTTATGGTGTATATTTGATCGTAATCAGTTGTTACTAGTAGCCTTGTAGTCGGATAGTATCATGAATGAGTCTGATGTTAAGCCCTGAATCCCTTTTCCCAGCTCCCTAAACATAGAAAAATTAGGTTTAGGAACAATACGTTGATGTTGTCTCTCATTGTAATTGCAGTAAGCTTCAGAGTGAGGCGCTGAGGGAGGCCATCACTGTTATTGTTTCAGATGCGAAGGAGAAGAAGCGCAACTTCACAGAGACTGTTGAGCTCCAGATAGGACTCAAGAACTATGACCCCCAAAAGGACAAGCGTTTCAGCGGCTCTGTGAGGTTGCCACATATTCCCAGACCCAAAATGAAAATCTGCATGCTTGGAGATGCCCAGCATGTTGAGGAGGTACGGTAGTTAGCAGTATTATAAATATGTTTTAAGGCAATAGAGAGTTCAAGGATTTCTTAGTTTTATTGGGAATTCTTTCTTTTGCGTGGTCTATAATAATGAGTTTCGTGTCTTGGAAGTCTGATATCAATTTCTGTACTTGCATGCTGCCTGTAAGTTTATGTCATGAACACTGTTTTTGATGTGTTTTGGAATTGTCGCTTCAGGCAGAGAAGATTGGCCTTGAGTCCATGGATGTGGAAGCTCTGAAAAAGTTGAATAAAAACAAGAAATTGGTAAAGAAGCTAGCGAAGAGGTACCATGCTTTCTTGGCCTCTGAAGCAGTTATTAAGCAGATTCCACGTCTCTTGGGTCCTGGTCTTAACAAGGCAGGCAAGTACCATTAGCGATTGCAAGTTTAAAGTTGTTCATTGTTTATTTTTGTAAAATTTTATAATTTTGATTTAATTTGAATGAATTTTCTAATGTGATGCTCATTCTTTTGTGTATTTATTGTTCTATACTATTGATTGATGAAGCATAGTGTACATAGCTGAATAATTTTGAACTTGGAGAGGGCTTTCTCAGATTTCTGACTTGAACTCCAATGTAGTTTACGTATTATGTAGTTCATGCAGGTGCCCAGTTGTGATAGGTTGACACTCATTCCAAACCCCTGCTTTTATTGTCGTTACTCATTTTGACTATTATGATGCAGGTAAGTTCCCTACTCTTGTGACTCACCAGGAGTCGCTTGAAGCCAAGGTGAACGAGACAAAGGCCACCATTAAGTTCCAATTGAAGAAGGTCCTCTGCATGGGTGTTGCTGTGGGTAACCTTGACATGGAGGAGAAGCAGATCTTCCAAAATGTGCAAATGAGTGTCAACTTCCTCGTTTCCCTTTTGAAAAAGAATTGGCAAAATGTTAGTTCCATTTTCATGTACATGTTTTTGTCGATAGATTCAATTTTCATATAATTTAGCACGTGTCTTTGCTTATACGGTGTTTTGGTGATGGTATCAGGTGAGGTGCTTGTTCTTGAAGAGCACCATGGGAAAGCCACAACGCATCTTCTGAAAAGTTTATAAACTTATTAAAGTCGTAGAATGACAAAAGTTGTGAGGGAGCATAAACTATTCTAAATTTCCCAGAAATGGGAATTTTTTGGTTCTCTTTTTCTTGACGTTGACCTCGGATTTATTATGGATACTCTTTTTTATTTCATTATCTCCAGATTATTGCCCATAATATGTACTTTTGGTTTATTAGTTTCATCGTTTGCATAATTAGCAGTTACATCTATCTATTTCTGTACACTATTTTCTACAGATCTTTTTCAACAAGTATTTTAAATTAAAAATTTATTGAAGGTTTCCTTTATTTTTCGTGATGATCTAAGAATAGTATTTTATTGAGAAAAGTACCACTAATTTGTCATTTTCCGTAGATTCTTAACAAAATGACAGCCCTCGGTAAGGACTCATAAGGTCATATTCAGTTCGATATTCACGTGACTTCAGATTCCAATTCATAATATAGTTGAAGAAATTAAGAGAACAAACTAATATAAAATCTTGATGATTCTCTCTGCGTTCTCTGTATTGGAGAACGAATTGATTACCCTTTATGTTGTGCTCTATATTATTGGAATTAACGTAGTAGCATTCCAGGTGAACAAAAAATTCGAAAATCGAATATTCGATTCGAATCAAATTGAAATTTAAAACTCGGTTTGGATTTTTCGGATCGGATCGGATAGGATTAGATTTTAAAATCAAAATCCTAATTATATATAATTTATATATAAAATAATATTTTATTTAAATATTTTAAATTTAATATAATATATATAAAATTAACAAAATTGGTTTAATTTTGGTTTTTCATAATTCGATTTTTCGATTCGGTTTGGATTTTTATATAAAAATTCTGATTTTGGTTTCAAATTTTGGATTTTTGGTTCAAATCGATTTTTTCTTTCTCAAATTCGGATTTTCGAATCGATTCGGATTAGATAAAATTTAAACCAAAATCGAATGTTCACCCCTAATTTTTCCGCCAGTCTTCCACTAAATTAATACTTTTTGGAGTCGGCACTAAATTAATATTTTGAAGAATAGTTTTCACAGTTTTAATTTCTAGCGTAGGTGGACCAGTCGCGCATCAAAATATATAATAAAGTGGGTATATGTCATTTCGAGAGACTAATAGTTTATTAAGGCTTTAATGATTTGGGTTGTCAAGGTTTTTAAAAATAATCTCAGGTCCCATAAATTACTTTTGAGGGACTCTTGATTGAAAATGTGTCATTAGTTACATACTGTATTCACAAAGTTAAATTTATTTTGTGTATTATTGTTTATTGGGTATTGTCAATGGCGTACTTATGTGAATTGTATAAAATAAATAAATAATGAATTTAAATGGAGAATATTGGTGCGAGTACCAAAATTAAATTGGTCCGTTTTGTCTTAGTCGTGGTGTGGGGACCACTACCCTAAATATAATTTTCCGTAAACGCAAAAAAGTAAACGAAACCAAGGGGCTGAGCTAGGCAGGTTGGCGGCACCATTTTTTATTACTAAAACACCACTGTAGTGTTAGGGTCTCTCTCTCTCATAAATTATAACGGCACTGCCTGCTGCCCAAACATCGCTCCACTCAAAGAGGCGTTGCATCTCTCTCTCTCTCTCTCTCACTTACAGGTTCAGGTAAAAATTGCTTGCTAGTTTTTCTGCTCTTGTTTTATACCTCGGTGTCTCCGCCTCGAGTTCTTATTTTTAATAAACAATTGTATTAGTTTGTGTTTTTGGATGGATCGGGGGTGGATCTCCAAAGCCTATGAGGTTTCGTTATTGTTTTTTCTTTTAAGATTTATATTTGGTGTTTGGTTTTGTATATATTAGATTGACGATTTGCGTTTTGTTTGTGTTTTTTGTCTCGTTGTTGGTTGTTCACTTGTATGATGGAATTGCGATGTTTGGTTGTGCATTGGGAGTTTTTTGTTCTTCTTTCGAACTGATTATTGCTTGTTGGTAATCAGATTTTATTGCCGTAATGCCTGATTTTGTGATAACTGATGCTTGAGTAGCTATTTTGACGGCGATGGTTTATGAGCAATACGTTATGAATCTGTAGTTAGAGGCTATTTGCCCTTTTTAAATTTTGATATAGAAAATGTTTTGACTCCAGCCTTTCACAGTGAAGTGATACATTGTAAAGAATTGGAGAGCATGTCGTGTGAATTCTTTTCAATAGAGTTGAGCATATGCAGCAACCTTGTTTTTGTTGACATGGGACATAGATTGTAAGTTGTATAAACTCGAAGAGTCTTGTGTATTTTGTTTGCCAGGAAAGTAGGAGATTTGTTGTGTATGGTAGGATGCTATTTGGGTCCGATTAGCTAATCTTATGTAATGGAGCTTCGAGTGAAGGGCATGGCACCCTGTCCTCGCTCTTCTCATAAGGCTCCAAACATCTAACGCTTCGTTGCTGGGATAAAGGATGACCAAATATGGCGGAAGCCATTGCGGCCATATGCGACAGGCATATATTTTATATATTGCCATAATCAGCCCCTTTGGTGACATTGCATAAAACTGAAATGCTTCTGAAAATAAGGCATTTGATTCTAATACTGTGTAACTACACACATGATAACTTTCTGTTTTCTCGATTACTTTTATTTTGACACAACCAACGCTTTATATTTGACACGATTTTTATTTCACTTGTCATCAACGAGCTGAAAGTTCCTTTTGCAGGAGAGTATAACATGGCAACTGCAAGGCTTCCCACTGTTTCCATCTTTGGAGGTGCGCCTCAATGCCAGACCACGAGCGCCTTTGTCAAGATCCCGACCTCTTTGGGTTCCGTAAAGAGCACCTCCAGAATCTTTGGCTTGAAGGCAAAGGCCGATTTCAAAGCAACTGCCATGGCTGTGTACAAGGTGAAATTGGTTGGACCGGATGGTGCTGAGTGCGAGTTTGAGGCGCCTGACGATTGCTACATCCTCGACTCTGCGGAGTCGGCTGGAGTCGAACTCCCGTACTCGTGCAGGGCCGGGGCGTGCTCCACCTGTGCTGGGAAAATGGTGTCAGGGACTGTCGACCAGTCCGATGGCTCGTTTCTCGACGACAAACAGATGCAGGATGGTTACCTGCTGACCTGCGTTTCCTACCCGACTTCGGACTGTGTGATTCACACACACAAGGAGGGTGATCTGTACTGATCATCATCATCTTTTTATTAGACATAAAAGAAAAACTATGTTTTCTGGCTGTAGGGTTGAATATTCAGTCTTGTTTTGCTGATCAACTTCAGTTAGCAAACTCTTGTATTCTTGTTTTTTTTGTTACATCGTATGTTTATGTTGGTAATAGAGGTGTTCATTGTGCTTTATTAATTATATGTCGTCAAATTTATAATAGTATTTTAGGCAGTCGATTGAAACGAAGTTTATGGTGTGTACTTTTTTGTTCTTATATGCAGGTGACATGCGTGTATTATTTGGACATTTATTTTATTGCTTTATTAATTTGTATAATTGTGCAAAGAGGTTGATATTAAAATTCAAGAGTAGGCGCAAATGGCCGGAATAAAAGTAGTTGATTTAAAGGGAAAAATTTGATATAAATAACTGAAAGGAAAAAAAAGGTTTAAAAGAAGATAAATGTGTATAGAAGATATGAGACAACTAGTTTAGTGGCTCTCTAGTCTTTCATCATGGGACAAAATATAGGCCCAATTTGGAAATAACTTAAAATATTCCAACCTACCAAAGCTCTATACTTCCAAAGTCAAAACTGTAACTAAAGAAAAACAAATATACACTTAAGTCGAATAAGGAAAAGGAATAAAAGTTGGAAATTGATTTTCACATCCTCAGATTTTGAAAAAAGGGGAAAAAAGAAAAAAGAAGTGGTTTTTTATAATACTCATAGATAGGCCCAGGGAACTTTAGGTATGCTTTTGTAGAAGGGAGTAACAAGAAAAGAATAAAGGGGCCGTAATCCCACCGCAATAAATTGAACTTTTAAGGTGTGGGAGTATTCACCTCTTAATGCATAGAGGATCTTGTTGCACCTAAAATTCTCATCAGCATCTATATGGGTACCCCCCCCCCCAACAAAAAAGAAGAAGAAGCCCTTAATCTTGAGCTGCGTATCTTAAAATTGTAATCTACCTCAATTTATTTATTCTATGATAAAAAATACCATAATCAAATATATCACGTCTTATCTGATACTGCTTAACAAACAAGTTCTAGTAGTCTATGATATGAATTCAATGAGACAATGAGGCAATAGTCCATGCATGATTAGGAGACAAATTTGATGAGGATTATAGGCTTGAATTCTCACAAGATTAGTCCTTCTAAGAACAACAACAATAACAATAATGCAAGTTTTAAGAGTTTGCGAGCACTTTGTTCCATTAATTTTGTCAAAATGTGATATTTTAGTCAAATATTTTCACCACACATGTAAGTAGTAATGGTAGTGGGGATTATGGGATCCTATAGGAGACATTTGGTTTGGTGGATATGGTAGATAAGATGGATATGCTAGAACATGATGAAATTATTTGGATTATTTAGTCTCATGTTTTGATTGATTGGTAGCGGTGTAGGATAAATTGAAGGATTATGACTCAAATGTAGTATCATATTGAAATTGACTTTGTGATATAGCGAAAATGATAAAAGTCGAGGCAAAGATGATCAAAAATAATTTTAGTGAAGGTATTTCTATAATTTTACATCATGAAGTGAAGAAAGATTAAATAATCAATCCAAATTTAAGGTGATAAATTATCACCCAAATAATACATATCAAATTATCCATAACTAACTCAATCATTCAAATCAAATATATGATAAAATAAAATTATTTTATCAATCAAATCAAATAATCCTTTAACATAAGGAAAAAAGACCCATCATTTCAAGAACATGTCTTAATTCAGTCTTTGATCAAATTACATATAAAAATCAAAATATTTTTCCGGTCATCCATATATACGTAGCAAACTAATAATTGAAATCTTAAATGTCAAGACTCAATTTAACATGCATTTGTAAAAGTGAATTTTTATGGACATATACCTAACAGGTAGATTTGTTACTAGATTGGCAATGCTCCAACTCATGTCAAACAACTATTTCAATGATTCGACTCATCCTAAACTAAATATTGAGTTTAAGTTGGAGATAACTATACCAATTTTGCGAATTTTTAGACTTTTAAAGCACACCATTTTGTAAGAATTAAAATAGAAATTTAGTATTGCGAGTTTGCTACTCACCGTATTATAGAGAAACATTTATTTATTTATTTTTGAAACAAATAAATAATTTCTTGAAAAGGGACTAAATCGAAAAAAATAAATAAAATAAAAAGTGGATTCTTGATGTCAGGGGTATTTCCGGGAATCCACCTGTATTGTACTCTTTTAATTTGCCCAACTGATAACACTTGATGAAATTTATCTCGTCATTCAATTGTGATTAGGACATCATGTTGGAAAAAGAAAAAAAGAAAAGAAAATGGGAATCAGATCTCATCACAGAAACAAATGACCCCAGTTTTCTTACGTGGAAAAAAACAACTGGAAAACATGATCAAAAATATCTCAGCAACTATGCAGCTTTCTTTCATTTTATTTTGAAAGCAAAATTTGCATCAACTTCACTTTCACACATTGGCCCCTACTCAGCTGTG
This sequence comes from Salvia rosmarinus, assembly GCA_036937905.1. Taxonomy (NCBI): domain Eukaryota; kingdom Viridiplantae; phylum Streptophyta; class Magnoliopsida; order Lamiales; family Lamiaceae; genus Salvia; species Salvia rosmarinus. Next base: position 68,277,815 of record CM072823.1, read on the forward strand.
TGAAATCTACTTTTTATTTATTTAATTTTGTTTGTAAATTATTACATTTTGGTGTATATATATATAGAGACATCAAACAACAAAGCAGTGTCGTGGCAGCAATTTTAGAGAGTTGGCATACAGCTATGGCCACCCTCTGCAGGCTTCTCCTCCTCCTCATTTTTTCCGGTTCTTCTCTTCTTTATTACTAAACTTTTAATTTCTGAACGGCATTTTTTTTTCATTTCAATTTCAAGCAAAAGATGGGATTTTTAGTTCCAGTTTGTTGAAATCTTGAGTGTTTGAGTTTTGCATGAGGAAGGGTTGGACTTTTTTTTTTCTTTCTTTCTTTCTTTCTTTCTTTTGTGGACTAATTATGTCATTAGTGAAGGACAAGGGTTTTATACTATCTCATGGTAGATTGATGCAGTTTATTGGGCCGAGCTGGATTTGACAAATGTATTTGGGTGTAAATGACTTTCTCTTATCACATGTGATATAGAATACACATTGCAAATGAAGCAAGGAATGCTGATAAAAAACAGAAAGAAAAGAGGAAGTGAATTCTTAGATTATTAACTTTTTCTTAAGGAAGCTATCAACTTTAGTTTTTGTGTTTGAAGTGATTCTGTTGCGTTTGATGGAATGAGTTTTGTTTGATCAAGAATGTTGATTTTTTCAGTTTTCAGAATATAAATCGATAAAAAGAGTGATTTTACTTACTTATTTAGTAAGTGTAAAATGAACTGTATGTTATGATAGTAGATTCTTGGTAGAAAAATGTGAAGGGATTTGTTTTCCATGATTCTAATGTGATTGATATATATGTTGCTTGCTGATATTAGCATACCCATCAGGCTCTCTCCATCTCTTTGATTCATTCTATTTGCTAAATTTTACGAAGAAAATCTTGCAAAGTTGGCAGTCTTTGTTCATTTTCCTCTCATTAATATTAGTATACTTATTACTCTCCCTCTCTCTCCGTGTGTGTGTTAGATTCATTCTATTTGCTAAATTTACCAAGAAAATATTGCAAAGTTGAAAGCTTTTGTTCATTCTTCTTCCTGTCATCAAGATCAGTATGCTTATTAGTCTCTCTCTCTTTCTCAGTGTATGTGTGTAAGATTCATTCTGTTTGCTAAATTTACCAAGAAAATCTTGCAAAGTTGACAGCTTTTGTTCATTCATTTCCTGTCATCAAGATAGGTATGCTTATTAGTTTCTCTCTCTCTCTTTCTCAGTGTGTGTGTGTGTGTAAGATTCATTCTGTTTGCTAAATTTACCAAGAAAATCTTGCAAAGTTGACAGCTTTTGTTCATTCGTTTTCCTGTCATCAAGATCAGTATGCTTATTAGTCTCTCTCTCTCTCTCTTTCTCAATGTGTGTGTGTGTGTTAGATTCATTCTATTTGCTACATTTACCGAGACAATCTTGCAAAGTTGACAGTTTTTGTTCATTCATGTTCATATGATCAAGATGAGTATACTTATTAGCCTCTGTGTGTGTATATGTGTGTGCGTGCGTGTGTTTTAGATTCATTTGTTAGCATCCACGGCCTCGGAGTGGGAATCAACTACGGCCAGATTGCCAACGACCTCCCCGCCCCATCGCGTCGCCTTCCTCCTGAGCTCCCTCAACATAAGCCGAGTGAAGCTCTATGACACGGATCCAACCGTGCTGTCAGCATTCGCCAACTCAGACGTGGAGTTCGTGATCGGCCTAGGCAACGAGTACCTCCAAAAGATGTCCGACCCGGCACAAGCCCAATCCTGGGTCGAGCAGCGCGTGAAGCCCCACACATCCCAAACCAAGATCAACTGCATCACCGTGGGCAACGAGGTCCTCACCGGAAACAACACGCAGCTCATGTCGTACCTCCTCCCGGCCATGCAGTCAGTCAATGCTGCACTCGCAAATCTTGGCTTAAGCAAGGAGATATATGTGACAACGGCTCATTCATTCGCGATTCTAAGCAGTTCGTTCCCGCCTTCTGCAGGTGCATTCAGAGAGGATCTTGCAGAGTATGTCCAGAGCATTCTCAATTTCCACACACAGACTCACTCACCCTTCCTCATAAATGCTTACCCTTTTTCGCTTATAAGGATAGCCCCGACGAGATCTCACTTAGCTACGCGCTCTTCCAGCCTAGCCCGGGAATGGTAGACACGAACACGAATTTGCACTATGACAACATGTTGTTTGCACAGATTGATGCGGTTTATGCAGCTATCAAAGCAATGGGGCATAATGATGTAGTAGTTAAGGTCTCTGAGACAGGATGGCCGTCTAAAGGGGATGCAGATGAGGTGGGGGCCACCCTGGAGAATGCTAGGTTGTACAACGGTAACTTGTTAAAACGGACACAGCAGAATCAAGGGACACCGGCTAAGCCATCAGTGCCAGTCGACATCTATGTGTTTGCGCTATTTAATGAGGATTTGAAGCCCGGCCCTGTCTCTGAGCGGAACTACGGGTTGTTTAACCCGGATGGGACTCCCGTGTATAATGTTGGGCTCCAAGGGTATCTTCCTCGAATGGAGTATTCGTCTTCGCAGAGGAATGTGAGTTCAATGTTGGTTATATTGTGTGTGTGATGCTATAGGTGACATGTTTAGGATCGATTGATTCTTGTTTGTTGCTTGCAGGGGACGTGTTTCTTGAACTTGTTGCTTGTTCCAGTTGTGTTATTTCTGTGTTTCCTATAGCAAGAATGGACCTTTCGCGTTACCTATGAGTTTTAAGATGATGGAGAGAAGGAGGTTTGAAAATCCTGCCTTGGATAACTCGGAGGTTTGCGTTGTTATACTACTGCCTTTACCTACGAATTTGAGTGCTTTAAAATGGACATAAGTGTAGATGAAAATGATGCAGTAGATAAAATATGATGAACGACAACAAATTTATTTGATGACCTAAATGATAAGATAAGATAAGATAACATTATTGTTTAATAGATAACATATAAATATGTTGAGGGGTCTTTGTCAATTGTCATCCTAGTTGCAATAATGCAGATTTGAATCTTGGTGTGATAGGTTCCTATCTTTCACCCAAAAGTCCATTTGATGTTGCATCATCAGTCACACAGCATTTCTTGTTTGATGTTTTGTCTCTATTAGTGATCCCACCTTGGGTTCACATTTTGTGCGTGTCTTTTTATCCTTTTCTGCAAATGAGAATATGCTGCATCAACTTGACCGTGGAGTATCCATGGATGCTTTCTTTTACGTCTTCACGTCGTCTTGAGCCCGAGAGGATACTGTCTGTGTGTTGATTCTTAGGGATGAGTGTTTGGTTAATTTGGTCAATTTTGCCTAAAAGCTATCAAACCAGAATAATTGAAAAACCAAACCAAATTTCCCAACTTTTTTTCTTATTCTTTTTCCTATTTTTTCCTTTATTATTTTTGAATTTTTATCTAAATGTGTACACGATTAGACTCAACATGGTAGTTTCAAGCCATATTTGCTGGTACACAATTTTTCGTTTTTTGCAGGTGAAAAATACGAGCTGAAGAGATTTTTGTCACTACTACAACACAAGAGAAATGAAGATTTGTATACCATATCATTCAGATACACTTTGATTCAACAGCTAATTCATTAATAGACACTGAGTAAATGTCATCTTTGTAATTAGGTTGGATAGATAAAGTTAATCTTAATTTTAACATGTTTCTTTCCTCGAAGGATTAATATTTGACACCAAATACTCAAAGATTATTTTAATCCTTTGAATTATTTTTGCAATTAATTTTAATCCAATCCGATATAGGTAGGATTGAAATAATCCTCAAAATAAAAGGAAATTTTTATCCCAATTTTAATCATTTGTAGAAAACAAAAGATTGATAGATAAATATTATCTTATCACACATTTAATCCATCAATTAATCAATCATTCAAACAACAAACTTCGATCGTCGATGGTGTAAGTGAAACGATCCACCTGAATAGACATAATTGGAAGAAATAAATGTCATCTTTGTAACTAAATGGTGATTTACAGCATTTGACTATAGTATAAGTCTTTATTTTTAACATGTAAACATCATGTCCTCGATCTTTCTGGTTTTTTTAGGCATTATTTTGTTGACATCAAATACTCAAAGATGATCACCCCAAGATTTTTGACCCATAAATTGTTTGGCTGCTGGCCGACATAGGAAGTAGCAATATTTGTAATGTTTAATTCTCGTTACACTCAATCTCATTAGAATTAAATGACTCTGACGTGGACACTCAATTCGTATGTATCTGTGTTTTCGTATCTAGGACGGAATAGAAAATAGAAGTGTTGTATGAGACAATTGTTGCGAAAAACACACACCATAATCACTATAGAAAATAAAACGAAAATTATTTTACTGATTAAATCTTGCGACTACGTTTGGATCACGATCTTAAGTCAAAGATTTCACTATATGTTTTGGATACATATTACATCGGGAAAAAGCTATTAAATAGATAATAACCAAATCCTAATCCCAAGCCCATTAGTGTTTTACCTGGACCAAAAACATAAGCCCAAAATCAAGAATGTACCACCGAGATCGGGTTTGAGTGTACATTCTATTCAGGCTTCATACTCCAACAACAATTGACGACATCCATAATTATTGAGAGGTGATCTCTTGTACATCTATCTACACATGCGAATTTGATATTTTTCTTTAGTGTAAATGATATTCGATACTTTTCTTCAATATAAATGATACTGAAGCAAATGATACTTTTTTTTAATATAAATAATACTTTTCTTTATAACAAATCCTACTTTTTTCCGTCCGGGAAGTACGGACGGATATATATGAATTTTTGTGAATATAGAACAATCCTTCCATTTGATATAAGTTTTTATGGACTAGAAATGAGAATGGAACATAATGCTTCAAGATCCATGTTTGCCTCGCCCTCAGTAGTGAGGCATAGATCGAGCACTAATCTTGACCAGGGTTAATATTAGATCGACTGTATATAGTGGAATTATACTATATTATATCGTATTCTAATTCTATTTTTGTGATCAACTAGTATATATAACTATTCCGAAATAGAATATACGAAAGTCTTTGCAATAGTGAAATCCGACTAATTAAACGTATCTACTCAACCATGTTTTTGTATTTATGATGCAAGTTGAAGCAGATAAGTAGATGCAACTACTCCATTAATGTGTAAGCTAAAAAACAAAAAAAAAAAACTACTCCATTGATGTGAATGGGAGGCAAGCTTTAGGTACAAGCTTGAAACTGACAATGGATGAATAAAAGAACTATATGACTGAGATACTAATCTGCAACGAGGAAAGGGAAGATCATGCACATGAATGTCTCGTAAGTTAGCGTCGCTGATCCCGTGTAACGCGTATCTTTCTCCTTAAATTTTTCTGTCAAACCCTGAAAATGGATTGAGATACAAGTAACGATATAGAATAGCATCTTGTGTTCAAGATTGAAGATAAAATGACAACCAATAAGTGAAAGTTAGCAGAAGTTTCACTAGAATTTGTTGCTCACCTTTACAATCATCCCACCTCTGAACCAAAAAAAGAAAACCAATTAAGATACAGATGTAATAGGAAGAAAAAAAGCAATTGTTTCTTATGTTCATAAGAATAGGAGCTTACTCAATAAAGCTGTCGAAACTTAGCTCTACTGTACGCCTGCTGCCATCGTCGTATCTGGAAATCAAGACTTGCAGAACGGAAGGTGGTACTGCATACCCAAGACTATATAGAGCATCTCTCAATTCCAATGCATCGATTTTCCCACTCCTATCTCGATCAAATCTTTCAAAAATTGCCTAAAAATAGTAATGATAAGTCGAGAATTGCATCAAACATCCCAATCCTCCACCCCACCCTTCCTTGACTTAAAAATGAGGTGTACAGGATATCTTATCAAACGAAGAAATAATGTGCAAACTAGTTACATCATTCTCTATTTGCTCAAACCATGTTCACAAGTATGTTTTGGAGATTTTATCAAGCCCACTATTATACTCAGAAGTAAAAAGTTTCTGATTCCTTAACTCATCTAATTGAACCTTTAAGCCAGAGACAATAAGACAAAAACATATTGAACTGTTGTCTCAAAGATTTTAATCAGAAAAACAATGGGCAAGCTTGTGTCCCTCCGTCTCATCCAAGATGATTTTGTATTTGTGTTTAGGCTATCCCACCTAAGATAACCTGTTTTCGTTTTAGGAAATAATTATCTATTCAAAAGTTGTAGAACCTATCTAATTTTTATCACTATAATCACTTTATACTATTCTCATAAATAACCGTGCGAAAAGAAATGTCGCCGTCTTGGGCAAGCTTGTGTAACTTCTTAGTCTTGCAAATTTTTCTGATTTATGTCTGACATACAATGAAACAAAACCGTTTTCTAATTACAGCCACAAATTTTCCCAAATTTATCTCAAACATATGCATCTGATCCTAGAACTAAGCAGCTATAGCCAGTGCGAAATGTTCAGTCAAATTTCAGCACTGCACGTGTTTCTTCATTGAAAGCACAATGATCAAATCCTATAACAGACATAATCATCCAAATAGACACCACAAAAGCATATTTAGTCCTCACGAAACATTCAATAGCCAAAACTAAGGATGTGTTTGGCTAAGCTTATTTTAGAGAGCTTATAAGTTCCAAGAGCTTATAAGATGTTTCAAGAGCTTATAAGATGTAATGTCTCAAATGCTTATAAGTTGTTAAAGTGTTTGGATAATTGATCTTATAAGCTAGAGAAAGACTCGTGAGTTAGAGAGATAAAATTGACGAGATGTGAAGTTGATAATGTATGTGTAGGAAATAACGAACTATAATAAGGTTATTTTGGTAAATTCATGGTTGCTTATAAGTTTATGAAAAAATAAGTTAGGATTGACCAACTTATTTTTAGGGGAGCTTATAAGCTGTTGGAGCTTATTTTCATAGCTTATAAGTTGTTTAAGAGCTTACTTTGCCAAACACTTTGCAACAGCTTATAAGCTCCTAAACAGCTTATAAGCTATTTTAAAGAGCTTATAAGCTTAGCCAAACACCCTCTAAATACAGGTTCAAGCATGGATCCAGAAACTGGTGAACTAGAATCACCACAACAGACAATTAGGAAAACCAGTTTTCTTCAGCAGCATGTCCACATAAGAGATCATAGTCATATTAGGAATTTCAAGGTTGCTGAATCACAAGCCATTATCACGAACCTTGTTGCTTTACTTGGTTAAACATATACGATCACAAATACATGTTCGTTAAACTGGAACCTGCCTCAAGCATACTACCGAAGCTATATCATACGAAGTTCGATTAAAGTATATATTTTCATAATATTGCTACTCACCCGCCATTGGCCAAGGCAACTCCAAATATCTGCAAACTCTTTCGGTCCTACAAGTTTCACCACGAACCAATAAATGATGCAAACATCGTTATCACTAAATCAAACTATGAAATAGACAGAAAAAAAAACTAAGATTTTAATGAAAATGAAATCAAATGTCGCCCCCAATTCTCACATAAGAACCCTAACTCAGACAATTTAAACAATTAACCAATAACACTGCTCTTCACGTGCTCAATTGATCATCACAAATTAACATAAAGTGAGCAAACTTTAGCTTACTGGAAATAGCTAATAACTAAACAAAATTCTAAAAAACGGAAATGAAACAGAAACTGAAAATATCGAAGATCAGACTTCCAAAATTGAAGAAAAAACCAACCGATTATAGAAGAAGATTCCCGCGGATTCCTGAAGAGGAAAATAAGCAAACGCAGAGTGCTAGGGCTGAATCTCTGGTAATTCCAAGCGAGGGCTTCTTGGAGCTCCTTCTCCTCAATGTAGCCGTTTTGGTTCCTATCCACCATCTGGAAGCTCCGGATCACATCCGGGTGGGTCCCCGGCGGAAACGAGCTGTACGCGTTCGTCGTCGGCGGCGGCGGCGGCGGAGGCCGGTAATACCCGTAGCCTTGAGGAGGCGAACCCGACCCGAAGGAGCCGCTGTGGGTTTGGGTGTGGGCGATCGGAGCATAGGGCGAGGAGGGATTGGGCGGAGGCGGAGGCGGCTGATACGGGAAGGCAACCCGCGGCTCTTCCGGGTCGGGTGCGGGTGGGGCTGATGGGGCGGATGGTTTGTTGCCGGAGTAGGATGACATTTCTGAGAGAAATTTTCCTCAAGTTGATTTATTATTTTGCCTTAAATTAGTTTTCGAGGATAATGTCGCGACAAAAGATTAAAACAACACTAAAATGGTGCGTTTTTTCAGCTACAGATAATAAAACAATACACATTTACAAATTCTAAATTTCAATTTATAAAGTTCTCAAGTTGTTCACACACATGTCGTACGATATCAACATATATCCATCATAAAACAAAGTGGCAAATATCCTGTATTTACTTTGTGAAGATGGTATCAATGTCGCGAAAATTCTTAACATATAATTTAATACGACCAGTTTGATTAATATATTACAATTCCAATGTAATGCTTTATTTACATCGTAATTCTTTAGCTTTTTGATTTATATTATTAATTTTATTAAAAACATTGTTCAAGAATCATGTAAACATATAAAATAAAATTGCAAGAATTCACACAGAAAATTTTCAGTCATTTAAAGTAGGTTCATTGTAGAGAAACTTATAGATATAATATTTTTTTTCAGTATCCACGTGTCTTTTAATATTTTTCTGAAGATAATTTAACCTATAAGTTCATTTTATTCCTCATACAATTTTCAACTGTTTAATTACCAATTAAGAAAATTATATAATATATCATGATAACATAATGATTGCATAATCTATACAACAAAAATTTGCAAATATCATGCAAGTTTTACTTAAGTACCGAACATGGATGTTACGCAAGGTCAAATGGAATAATTCTGAGAATGTATCAATCATCAAAGAAATTAGGTTGAAGCGTTCCCCCCAAGCTTACGTTAACGTTGACTCCTTGCACCACAAGAACAGAGGCTTTTTATATGAATACACGCAATATTTGATTATTAATACCAACAATTTGATAATCATTTACGAGAACTAGTTGACAATTTGTCATGATTCGAGGGCAAGTTTCGATCATCAACTCAAACCACCACCTATAAATAGTCTCATTCATAAAAAACTCACCGAAAAAACAATCAAACAAGATTCAAAAGTGATAGTCAAGGAGAGAAAAAAATGGAGTTGTTTTCAACGGATTGTGATTGTTCTAAAATGAACAGAGAGAGAAATTCTTGGCAAAACGCTGTCGTCCTTGTTGGATTGCTTCTAGCGCTCAATTTGGCAGCATTTTTGACAGAATTATCACAAGGTATACTTCACTTTCAGGTTTTTCTTTCTTAAGATTTGTAAATTTTATGGTTTCAAGAAATGTAGGAAGGCTCAACATCGATGAAAATGCACTTACATAACGCGATTTTGCAGAAAATGTGAGAAGTGTGGACGAGTGCCTCGTCACTCTGGGAGTCAAGTTCCTCAACTTCTGCATTGCCAAATCCGCGCAGTTCAGATATGCCAGTCCTCTGCAAGCTCAGCCTTCGTTCATGCCACTCGTGTTCTGGTACACATTGGCACGGTCTGTCTCGTCTCTGTATTCTTGATAGCTGCCACCTGCCGGTCTGGATTATCTGTATAGAACACCCATCACCTGCTCAGCCAAGAAGAAGTATAGTTACATATCGAACAGAAGCTATTCAGGATCTTTATCCAATCTTTTCAACATTCAAGAATAGAAGCTTTTCTCAAGATGTAACAATTCCCAAAATGTCACTGAAATTGCAGTCACATAATAAAACCTCATTTAATTTGTAACAATTTCTAAGAGACGTTAGTAACATAAATACAGGCTGCCATGATTAAGTTAAAGATCAATCTATGGCCTAGTAGATCTCAACACGAGTTTCATGGCCATATCCCACAAAATTAGTACGTTTCCTAATTGACAAAAATGAAAATCTATCATCAAATCATAGGTTAGAAGCTTTCTTTCTCAGTTAGCATCCATTACTGGAACTCCAGCATTTTCCACATGTCCATCGTGTGTACTGCAAGTATTCGTTCCCGATTCTCCACAATCTCCGTGGGAGCTGACAACAAAGTCTACATGCGGCTCTTGTCTTTGGCCATCCTCATGGATATCCGAACCACCATTTGTTTTGCCTTGGGAGTCAGCAGTATCAACCCCAACACCAACAGCCGCAGTAGGCTCAGACCTCAAAGTGTCTGCGACAGTTTCCCCGACTACAGCCTGGCCATCTGCGTTGACCTCCAAATGAGGCCTACCTCCAGGAGAGTCATCTTTTTTCACAGGCCGCTTCCTCTTCCGATACTGCTTCTTGAACCGGCCTTTCTTTGGTTTGAGGGATGCTTTAGTCTCCTGACTGCTGATTGCAAGATCGGATGCCTTCTTTTTCTGTGGAATAACGGTGTAAATGGAGCTGCCTGTGTGATCTTCGGAGACGGGCACGGCAGTCTGAATGGCTAGCAAGGCCGTCCTCGCAGCTTTTATTTCAGCTTCTTTCTTTGTGACTGCTGAAGCTCCAATATACTTGATACTCCCAATTTCGATGACACAAGAATACATGGGCATTCTGCCTTCTTTCTCTTCCTTATGGCACTCGTACAGAGGAACAGCATAGTTCATTTTTTGAGCATATTCTTGCAGCAAGTTCTTGCACAAGCCAGTCTCATGCTGAAATAAAATCAAAATTATAGTCATACAGGTCCCTATAAATGACTGTAACTACGGGAAATTTAAGTTGCAAGGAAGCAAGATAAGACAATTACCACGGGTTGGGAGATTCCACAATTGATATTGTTGGATCTGGCTAGCTCTACAAGAGCAACTTCAGCAGCGGACTGCTCAGCTGCCTTTCGGTTGAAAAAGCCAGGTAGAGAATCGTATCTCACATTGTTCACAACAACAGTTGATCTAAAAATAGGCTCATGTGAAGGGCCTTCCTTGATAGTTTCGTAAACTGGAGTGGTCAGTCCTGTTTTCTGACAATATTCTTGCAGCCGACTCTTAAAGACGTAACAGTTTGAGACACCTGGCAAAACATTAGTGAACGTGAAAATCTGGAACATTATCCAGAGTGCGAAATTCAAGTCTTGAACTCCAATTAAGAAAATGCTAAAGAGGTTCGAAGGAAATCTTCGTAGACATTATCAAGGGCGTTTCTTGTATACTATATTTAGTAGAGTTCCAATCGCAAGTCATCTAAAATTGCTATGTAAAACTCATGAACTGCGAACCAATAGTGAACTACGTTACTTGGAGGTTTATCTTTCTCTTGTGATTCCTGATTGGCGCCCTTGAGCTTTATCTTCGTAGATGATACTCGGCTGGGGTCAATTTCCTCCTGTTGTGATGGGGCTGGAGGGGTGTAAGATGTCTCAGTCATAATTCCAACACTACCATCAACGTCAATCTGACCAGCTTCCATCTGAAAAACTTTCAGGTTGTCCGTACCCCTTTACCACTACTCCCTTTTCTATCTGCGTCAATCGACTATTAAAGATCCATAAACACAATCTCTAAGAATATTCAAAGAGAAGTTGAGGAGGAGCAATTGGGCAAGACATGCACATGTTTCTTTAACTAATCCAAGGTTGGTAACATCCTCGTTAAAATTACAAGACTGTATAAAAACCAAATGCATTTTTCACAATAGTTCAGTTAATTTGGACCTTGCAGAATAATTAGAGCAAACAATTCGAGATGGCACTAAACTCTTTCCTAAAGCAACTAAACTTTCTCAAAACCATCGACGAAGAACTGAAAACAAATACTTTGCAATTGGATTTCCCCAAATTCCAACATCCCTAATTTTGAACAAAGGACTTCTGTGAAAAGCTCCAATTACTCAGTAAAAATGGAGAGCTCTCAATTTCAAGACTTTTACACCAAACTGAGACTTCTTCAAAAGTTCATTCTATACTTCAATCAGATAAATCACTTAAACTCATCCACAAAAACAGAATAAAAGTATTAGAAATAAACAAAAAGGGGAAAGGATAGAAACTCCTTGCTCCTGAGTTCAACCTATTCATAACCCTTAACAGCGCAAAAGAAGCATCATTTACACAGAACAACACTCGAGACATCATTTACAGATATCATTTGTCACATGTTTATACTTCATAAACTACGACGCGCCCCCCACCAAAAAAAAGGATCAAACGAAAAAGAGACACAAAAGAAGCTGGGAAAATGCGATAAAGTGAAATTTACCTGAAAATAATAGGAGTTGGGGGGTCGACGGAGGCTGAGATGGAAAGGGCAGGGCGTAGCTAGAGTTTGGGCATGGCTATGACAGATTGCAGTGAGCAGCAATCAAACAGAAGCACACATCTTTCACCACAAAAGCAAAGAGCTTTTTCTGGGTTTTTTGTCTAAGCAGATTCTATGTAGGCCCAGATGCTGCACTCGGACCATCTATTACTGTCTTTAAGGCCCAGTATATATGAACATATTGTTCCTTTTTTCTTTTCTACTCCTCCTAATATTAACTAACTATAAAGTATTTAAAAATGTTATTGGTATTAGTATGAAGACAGGTTCAGATTTATATTTATTTTTATGATAAAAATTTTGTTAAGAAGGGGTAATAATATTTGTGATTTGTTATAACCATTTAGCAAAAGGTTCACTACAGATACCAATTTGGCTCATTATTGGCTTACCTCCTCACGTGTTTTTGTCAAAATGTGATGTGATCAAATTTCAAATTCTACTTTATAAACAAAAAAGACAATGAAAAATCTAGTAAGTACCACGAAGATCCTTTTCATTATTTTTTGCCTTTTCATTATTTTTTGGTTATCTACCAGAACATTTTTCAATATTCTTAAATTACTTTTTACAAATGCTCAAGCTTTTGGTGTTTTATTTTTATTTTTTCTACCGTTAGTTAATGCAAACTCAATATATTTTGAAAGCAATTATTACAAAATCCGTAAGTCTAAATAACTTAATAAATGCACAGCAAATGCTCACATAGTTTCTCAAGCCAAATTTGGCAACTCTGATTGTTTTTAACAGTATTGTCAGCACTCAGTTACATAATCTTGAATTTCAATAGCCCAAGTGATAAAACTGCGTGGAACATACGCATATACATACACAAATCTGGAAATAAATTGCATAACAATGAATAGCTTCGCGGCGAGCAAAGCAGGATATTGCGAATTAAAGAATTCCTCAACAAAGGATATGATGGTAAAATATAGCAGAATGATGTTGGGAATATAGAACAGGAGCAGCAACCATCTGCTGCATCTTGCTTGCGATAGAGTTGAGCAAAAATGCCTGCGTCAATCTGAATTATCCTCGTCACCATTTTCAACTTCCTGTCGTTTGCTTCGACCTTCGCTAGGTGCAGATGGTGGTGGCTCTTTCCGTTTTGATTTCGCGTTTGTTTCTTTTGACTTAGACAGCTTCTTCTCGGCATTCTTTTGTCTAAACTCTGCCACAAGATATGGTTATATAGGTGATGACTAGCAAAAAAAGTCCAAATTGTAACAGTATAGTAAATCGGTTAATGCAAGTCCATCATTACCAAGTATACATGCAATATTGAAGTCTGGACTTGAACATTAGGATAATGATAAGACAAAGTGAATGACTATTATGATGTGCAATATAATGGCCAGGATTTGAAGTTAAGGATGAGATATAGTCATAAAGAGACCTCAAACGTCAAGGGGAATTTAGCAAGCTATAAGAATGTTTAACTATGTGCAGAGCTCAAGCTACTACCAGAAGTGAGTCAGCCTAGTCTAGACACAGCAGCTGCAATTTGCCAATTACATAAGCCCAAAGCAATCAAGTAAACTGAACATATTCAAGCAGTGTTTAAAATCTCATGGATAAAGAAAATAAATATCAGCTGCAATATAGTCTTTGTTGTATCCTCTTGGATATTACTGAATGCATTTTTTAAGATTGCATCAAACTGAGCTGATTTCAGCTAAACTTTTAAATTTCATCATTGAATCATTGCCTTTTCTGGAAAGACAGAAAGATAAGATTTAGGTCATTGAAGCTCCAAAGGTACCTCATTTCCACATACAGAGCACAAGCTAAACTCCCAATAGGAGTCTTCACTTGGTTTGCACATGCAAATACCTTTCTACCCTTCTTTATCCCCAAAACTGCAAACCAAAATATGCCTATGGATGACAGTATCCGCATGCATGCTCATTAACTTTACAAACAACTACATAAATAAGTTGACAAAAGTCACAAAACCAGTCTACTATAATCTCTCCTGAGTCCTGATGATTGTCATAAAATTCTGGCTGTTTGGGAACTGTCAAAAAACATGAAATATGAGGTACAAGATCAGCACTTCAGCAGATTTGTCATAATTATCAAATAGTTCAATTTGATCGAGAATAAGATATGTTCTAACAAGTTCAATGAATAAAGTTGTGATGAAATAAGTTACTAGGAGGGTTTTTGGATAGATTTAACCAATCATGTCTACTAGTTAATAACATAAAACCATTTGTGAGAGAGGAAGAACTGACAAATTCTATCCCTAACTATATGTTCAATTGTTAGGATGGAGATAGTAAGCAGGGCTTCTACTTCATTTAGTTGTTCCTTCTATTGCAGACATCCCATAAACTTTTCGTTCTGTCATTCTGAAGGGTATGCATGACATAAAGTTATCATCATTTGCATATTTGGTATGCAGTTTATATCCACCTATTGTATACTGGAGTAGAATTGGACATGGAGTGAGGGAACCACTATTAGAGATCAAAGCCCTCAAGGAATTTTAGAATATGAAACAAAGGCCAATAAAACTCTTGTGGAACATATGCACTAACCTTCAAGAGAATCCCTTAGAGGCCCAATGAACTCTGGAAACTCTATCTCTTCCAGGGCCTTGAATACATCTTCTGCATTGATTAATTGTCTGTTTGACTCCTTACATATGTCATTTGCACTGCAGATATCGGAAGATCATACACTATAGATCATATATCATAGAGCAACTGATTTGGCAATAAATTTCAGAACCATGATACTTGACAAACAAAAGAAGATAAACTTGATATAAGAAGCTGAGTATAAGACAACCATCAAAACAAGCAGAGAAAAGGAAAATCGAACTTATGTCGAAACGAGAGGGTTACCCCATCATCACAACATTATTTAATGAGAAGGGAAAGCTGAGTTTGACAAGGGTCAATTGCAAACTAAACTAGCCAATTAGAGACTAATATGTCCTAGGGCTCGGTAATAAATTCATGAAGACGTTAGATGGCTTCTCAGTTAATAATCAGCTAGTTAGATAAATAAAAGCCAGAAGCTTAAAAACTCCAGCTCAACTTTGGAAGTAATAATACGATTTCCTCAACCTACTTTTTTTCTGCTCATTTTCATATTCTCGTTTTCCCCCAATTCTTCTGTTCTCTTCCCAAATTGTAGATTCCTTCAGCAATTCTCGGCATTTCCAACTAAATTTCGTTGTGATTGTCTTGGCTTTAAGTGGAGTTATTTTGGTTTGTAAACACCATACCATGATCAGATAATCACAAATTAAACCACAATATGCAGGAAACCCTATAGAAAACCCTAGAGAGCGGCAGAAACACTAGCAAATCATGTCAGTAAGCTGACATACTCCACAAATCAAACAGATCAGGAAACCAAAACGCAAAAATAAATGAACAAATATCGTACCCAACCAATTTGCAATGTCTCTTAGGTAAAAAGGAAATGAAATTTCCGCCGAGCAGTCGAGATAATACACATACATTGAAACATTACATGTTTAATTAAGAAGTCGTACACATGTGAGAAGAGAGAGTGAAAGAGCATGGGCCTTACGTGGCGGAGAGGTAGTGAATGAAGATGCGGGCGCTCTCGGAGAAGGCGAGGAGAGAGTCGCGGAGAACGTTAATCTCGGAGTCGGTGGAGAGCTGGGAAAGCTTGTCCTTCACAACCCGGCGCACGATAGTCTTCGGCAGCGCCTCCACTTCCACGACCACATTCTCCGTCGCCTCTTTATCTTTCTTCCCTTCCGCCATCTCTCTCGCGCTCTCCCTCAAACGACAACGCTTTAATTCCCTCTGGCTGTGGACGATGGTGAGTGCGCGAATTGCAATTGTTCCAGGTTTTTATTTTCCCGCCATCCACACTAAAGTATGTGTAGATGTTTTAGGGAAGGCCGTGTATATTTTTATTCCGCATATTTACGGAAATTTAAATAAGTCTAATTTTTATTTATTATATTTTTTAGATATTCCTAATCCTAATTAGAATGTCATATTTACAACACGCGCGCACAAAACCGGTCTAAAAGTAGGCTCGACAAAACTGCCATCTTTCATGACTAATCAAATAAATTCAAAAAATGTACGCCGTAAGAAGAAAAATAAAATGATTAGCGGAGGACATTACTCGAGTGCATTATTTCATTCCTTCAATAATATTAAAGGCAATAAATTTTTATCCGTTATCTATTCGAATATCATTCTGAAAATATTAAGTAATAAGATCTTATTGCAGAATTTAACCACTTATTTCAGTATCGAGTATGTCTGGCTCTAACAAAGTTCAAAGGTGCAGCTTTTTTTACATGAACTGTCAAACTTTTTTCTATTAAAGTAATACAGTCCATGGGCAAAAATTCCAAGTGATTTAAAAATCATCATGGATTAATGTCGAAAAAAATGAGCAACCCCCACACATGATTAAATAGCCTAAGCAACTTCAATGCAGATTCAAATCGCGCAGTCGAACATCAAAAACAGTAAAATGTCACCATAGACAATCAAAGCTCTATAAATATAAATCAATCCATACATTGAACATTGTTTTCTCCAACAATCTTTTCAGCGATAGATCCGGGAAAAAATGCATGCTATAATCGAAGGTTTTCCAAAATCATACATTGGAACAATGTATCATCTTATCACTGTTGACAGCCAGTTTGAAGATGATACATTATAGATCGAATCAGTAACTTCTTCCCCAGTAGGTCCACTTTTTAGCAGGCTTACCGGATGCGAAGCACAAGGTACCTGCATAAGAATAATACAATATTATAGGAATCAGGTTTGAACGTGTTTAGAGTTTAGGGTTTACTTACCATGGGATTCCCCCTCTACAGTAATACCAGTTTATCATATGAGAATTGTATGAGATAGTACCTTCAGGAAGTGCAGGCTGTTCGAATGGAGAACATAGAGACTTGGCTGCGCCCATTTCTCCCTTAGTGCGCATCTTCACATCCTTCTCCACCTCCTGAGGCAAGCAAAACAGTTAATGAAGATCGTATAGAAGTAGTACCTGTTTTGGGCCGTTGAAAATAAAGCAGCATACCTCCTCGTCGCACCATGGGGCCAGAATCATCTTCTTCTGGGTAAGTGCTTCCGCGAATTCTTCCCAGGTATATACAGTTTGGATGCAGGTATCTCGTTTTTGCGTGGCAGCATCAAAGAGACTTTGTTGGATATTATCAAGCATCACTTTAACTTGCTCAACCAAATCAGCCATGGGAATATCATTTTTAGATGAATTATCACGTCGGACAGCACGGACCTGACAATATGAGTGGCTTATAATTAGCATGGATGATTAGGAGGCTATCAGCTGGGATATAGCAACAATATAAATAAAAAACGAGAGTGCAATGCGGGCTTTGTATACCTGATTGTTTGCCAAGTCCTTTGGTCCTATTTCGATTCTAAGAGGAACACCTTTCATTTCCCAATGAGAATACTTCCATCCAGGTGAATAATTATCTCTATAATCAGCCTCAGCACGAATTCCTGCTTCATTCAAGGATTTTACGGTGGATGCACATGCATCAAAGATCCCCTGAGTGTTTGCGTCCTTGTAGGGCACAGGGATTACAATTACTTGGAGTGATGCTACTTTAGGAGGCAGCACCAAGCCTTTATCATCCCCGTGAACCATTATCATCACTCCTATCTGTGCCATAAATTCATCAAAAAGAAACACGTGTAAGGGACAAGAACAATCTGGCAATCAAAACCCAAATTAAGTATGTAGGACAAAACTTCAAATTTGCGAAAATCAGTGTAAGAATACAATGTGTAGAAACTCAAAACTCAAATCTAAAATTTCCTCCATCTCCATCTATGATTTCATTGCTGAACTCTTATTTTTTTCGTTTTCTCAAGGACTTCCTGTTAACAGAAATGACAACCCATAATATTTAGGAAAAACATGCAGAGAAGCAAGCAAAGCGAGAGGAAACTGTGTTTCTAAAATAATGCCTCTACACATGCCGGAGGAAATGTTGCCTGAAGTGGCACAAGATCACTAGCATAAGTTGTTAAATGCTTTAGCATCATATGATGAATCATATCAATCAGGACAAGACAGGAGGTGTTAGACTTCAAGCATAGAACTCACTATTACAATAACATAAGTTACATAACAACAAACGAAAGTAGCACTCTGGATCAAGATATAAATAAGACAGAGGAGTTCTGTATAGCACTTGCTATTATAAGAAAACTACAAATCATCGGACCATTTACCGTTCTCGTGGTGTAAGCCCACGAATTCTGCCAGACCATAGCCCTTTCTCCTTTCTCATTCTCAAAGTTAATCTCAAACATTTTTGCAAAATTTTGACCCAGACAGTGTGAAGTTGCTCCTTGCACACCACGACCAGTATTTGGGACAAATGCCTGTCATGAAGGAAGCCACCACTCAGAAAATAGTAGGGAAGTCTCCTTCAATGACAATTTAAAACCGAATATTATGGAAGAATAGTATCCAATAACAACATTATAATGACCTCAACAGTAGTGGTATAAAGTCCACCAGCAAACTTCTCGTGCTCACTTTTCTTGCCCTTGATAACTGGAACAGCCAAGAACTCTTCATATATACGTCTATAGAGTTCCAAAATGTCAAGCACCTGCAACCAGAGAAGAGCTATATCATGACAAGAACCCAAATCTCTTCGCCCAGATGACAGAATTCAATGAAGACAAATCGAGTAAAAAAGGAATTTAGAACTCCTCAATATTCAATTTATACACATGAACAATAAAATGTGTAATAGTCTAATAGAAAAGGCCCAATGGGATATGATTTAGAGTGAATCCTCTCTTTGTTTCCATTATTTCCATCTGCACTATAAATGGAAGTGTTGACTGAACCCCATGTGATTCACAGGAGGGAAAACTCAAAACACCAGAAAGTGCACTATGCTTAAGAAGCAGTTATTAACTTATTAGAACAAAAATCGCATGGAT
Source organism: Salvia rosmarinus (assembly GCA_036937905.1). Classification (NCBI taxonomy): domain Eukaryota; kingdom Viridiplantae; phylum Streptophyta; class Magnoliopsida; order Lamiales; family Lamiaceae; genus Salvia; species Salvia rosmarinus. The sequence continues at coordinate 68,297,069 of CM072823.1, forward strand.
TGGAAGACTTCATGTTTCAAATAAGAAACACTATGCCTGAGGCAATATAAGTAAGACCTCGTAGCTTGCACTTAATAAAAATATAGATTCCTATGGTCCCTGGATCCTGTATACTATTTCCACGTACTCGCTCAAAGGTGTGACTGTTGCATTTATCAGTACTTTAGTTATTAAGCATCCATCAAGTCATAAATTACCTCAGCATCTGCTTCCTCCTTTGTTGCAAAAGCAGTATGTCCTTCTTGCCAAAGAAATTCACGGCTCCTACAAAATCACAAGCTATCAAATATATACAGAAGAAAAAGGCAGCTCTTAACAAAATCCTATATTCTCTTTGTCCATCACAAGGTAGGAGCTGTGAGAACTCATACATGGGTACACAACTTTCAAGAAATAGGATACCACCAGATCATCAAATAAGCCAAAAAATTAAATCATCTCATTGTGTAAGAGTGTAAGCACCTGATAAATGGTGTAGGATTGCTGAATTCCCATCTAACGACATTACACCACTGGTTAAGTCTCAAAGGTAAGTCACGGTGCCCCCTAATCCACTTGGAGAAATATGGGTACATTACTGTTTCACTAGTTGGACGGATTGCAATGGGCACTTCTAGCTCAGACTCTCCTGACTTAGTAACCCATGCAACCTGCAGACAACTAAACAATAGTTATATCTGAAATCACAACACAAATAACTCATGCACAAATTTTATTTATCATGTGGACTGCAAATAGCTAAGCTTAGAACCTTGCCAGGAATGAACAGTCTGTTAGTCATTGTGGTATTGGGCCAAAATAGATATTGTTCCAAAAAGTTCATTGAACTGAATATTGCATGCATTTCCAACATACCCACATACAAGAATAAGGTTCCGGTTCATGAAGAACCAGAACCAAAGTAATCTTACCTCAGGAGCAAATCCCTCTATATGGTCCTTCTCCTTCTGTAGGACAGTCGATGAGACAAACAGAGGGAAGTAGCAGTTCTTAATATTCATTTTCTTGATTTCAACATCAAAGAAGTTCTGCAGAGTTATATTATAAATAAAATTAGACATAGGATGCCATATTGAACATGAGAAAAATTAAATGAATATCAAGTCGAGCAGGGTAATTAATAAACCCCATCACTCGAGATACCAACATAACTATGATTTCATTTAAATTTTACAGGAGGATTGTAAGACTCACGTGCATAATCTCCCAAATTGACATTGCCCATGGGCGCAGAATGTAACAGCCTGATATGTCATAGTATTCAATCATTTCCCCATTAACAACAACCTGTGCAACTCAAAGCAATAGAATAAAAATCACTTTAGCATCCAAATTTCTAACATGAATACGAAAGATCAAATCATATGTACAAGAAATAACATACTTCTAGTGCACAAGCAACATAATAGAAATAATCAAATAAAACATATTTCCATTAAACTCGGTGAACTGAAAAGAGAAATACAAATAAACATAACTAGAATGTCGCCGTGCTCGTACCTCAGAGTACCATTCTCCGAAGTTCTCATCCTTCTTATAAGAGAGACCCAATCCGGTCTCTTTCTTCACTTCCTTCTTCTTCCCCTCTGCATAAATTACTCACAATTTCAGAATAAAACCAAACAAAACCACATTTGAGCACAGTAGCTACGGAGATTCGAAATATAATTTCGCAGTACTCACTGGCGCCAGAACTATTCGTGTCTTTAGAACCCTTCGCATCTTTAGAACTCTTCACATCCTTAGAACTCTTCGCATCTTTACCGGCCATGGGGAAAGACCTTCAGAGCTCACACTAAAGCTCCTAATCATACAATAGAAACGAAAACTCATTCAATTGCCCGAAGAAATGTTAAACCATGTTAGCATTCAAAATCCCCTACGGAAAGTGGAAACACCAATTAGAATCCACAGGAAAACGCGAGCATCGCCGAAGTCAAATTCCAAGCCGCGATCAGCAAATGAATCAACAGAATAAGGAATATATGAAATGAAATAGGAAAACCATCAGAGTGAATAAAATACGTACAAATCGTGGTCTTTGAAAAACGGCCGATGCGCCGCCGCTCGCAGTGAAGGGGACGAGGCGATAGAGGGAATAGTGGTTTAGGCTTTCACTCCTTATTTTCACAAGTCAAAAGAGAAGTGTTGCTATTTTTATTTAGCTCTTTCTTGTCGACCTATTTACTATTTTAACCTCCCAGAACTAAGTAAGAATTTGCGACCCGTGCTGTGCACGATTACCGTGCTGTGCACAGCACGATTAAACCCTTTAACTTTTTATTTTAATATTTTGATTTTGTAATTTAGTTTGAATAGTCGAATCTCTTAGGTTACTTAGTAATAAAAAAAATGAGTTCTCAACTCTTTACACTTCATACTTCACTGATTGAGAAGTTTCTAATGTCAAAAATATCGTTTTTATTATAATAAATACAATGATAGCATATTATTAGGATAATGAACCACATTCCTCGATTCTTCCCGCATAATTTACACGTAAATGCTTTGGTATTTTGCTACTTAACCCTAATTTACATTATGCATTTTTTTTGTCAATTTAAATACAGAAATTTAAAGTAGCGTCACGTGGACTCGAAAGGCACTTTGGCGCCGAGATTAACCACTCTACCACTAGGCCAACACACGCACACTTACATTATGCATTTTATTACTATTTTAGCCTCCCATAAGCAGCTCCTATCTTGTATATGTTGTGTTTAGTGATGTTAATCGGTGGATTTTACTTTAACCGATCCGGAACCGCTCATGGCCCATTAAATTTTGAAGTAGATGTTCTGGTTCTGATTCCAATTCCAGACCCGCTTTAAACTCAAACCGTTTAGACTGATAGTTTGATGGTCTGGTTTGGTCCGATCTAGGTCTGGATCTGGTTCCAAAACCAGAACCAATACTCATTTATTGGTTCTGATCCGAATAAAACCCGTTAATTGATAAACGTAACATTAAGTAGGTTTGTCAATGAGTCTGTTTTATTCATACCGATCCAGAATCACTCATAAACCATTAAATTCTAAAGCAACAATCTCGGTTCTAGTTTAGGTCATGGTTTGGTTCTGGTTCCAAACCTGCTCAGATCCGGACCGTTTCAGATCCATATATAGTTGATGGTCCGGGTCTGGTCTGGATCCGATATCTAATAAATCGGTTCCAGAACCAGAACCAATATTTATTTATTGATTTTGGTCCGATTAAAACTCATCCATTGACATCCCTAATTGTGTTGGTATGCAGATGGCGTTTTGATTAAGATATAAGAGGAACTGAAATTATGGTTTTTTTAACTCTACTAAACGTACGATTTAAAGGCTAAAGTTTTATTTCAATTTGGGTCAAAATGAAAACTTTTACATCTTTTCTTACACAGTTGCGATATTTTTATATTTGTGATTAAGGTTTTAGATAATTAATTTAGATAACGATTTACTTCAATAGCATTCAGAAAATCTTCTATAAAAAATATTACCGTAAACTTAATAATAGATAAACAATTACAAATTTAGACCTTAATTCTAATTAAATGATGAAATTGTGTTCAATGAACAATACAATGCAAACCGTTATCTAATCATTGAACACGTAATATTTATGGTACTATAAAATACTTATAAAATGAACAGCACAACACAAGAAACAAGTCTCGATTATCTATTGCTGATAGAGTAAATTATAACTACTCGAACTTATAGGGTGTTTGGCTAAGCTTATTTTAAAGAACTTATAAGATGTTTTAAAAGCTCATAAGACATAATGTTTGAAGAACTTCTAAATCAAGCTTATAAGCTAGAGAAATAATCCTGGGTTATAGAGATAAAATCATAGTTAGAGAGAGAAAATTGACGGAAGGTGAAATCGATAGTGTATATATAGAAAATAATGAACCATAATAAGGTTATTTTGATAAATTCACTATTAGTTATAAGCTTATGAAAAAATAAATTGGGATTTACCTACTAATTTTTTGGATAATTTATAAGTTGATAGAGCTTATTTTCACAACTTATAAGTTGTTTATGGGCTTGCTGTTTTGAAGATCTTATAAGTTTAGTCAAACACTCTTTTAGTATCGAGTATAACCACCAATTTTTCTTGAATTAGTAGGGTATGTTAGATATTTAGCTTCTATTTTCGTTTCAATTCTTCATATTATCCACTTGTGTTTTCAATTTTTGTGGTTGGATATCCGTTTTTACATCAAATTTTATGACTCAACTACTATATCACTGGAAAATATAAGTGAAGAATGTAGATTTTAAAAGTCATTCATCAAATTTGAATTTCAAAAACCATTCCATTATTCCAATAAAATAATTGACACATTGAAATAATGAAAATAAATTTGATAATTTTTAAAATTGAGAAAGATTTTTAAAACACACAAAACATTGTCATAGTAAAACTAGAGTTTGTCGGAAACGAAGATATATCTGCGATTCTGCAGAACTGCTCGACTAATAAGACCATAAATTTGAGCCTCTAAAAATCATCTGCTGCAAGAAAATTCAAGCCAACTTATTTTCCGCAAATCGAAACTTAGAACAACATGATTAAGGCAATCATGTTTTTATTACATGAGCTGGAGCATCATCAATGTATAGCCCAAAACCACAATTAGCAATTAAAAACATAAATAACTACAAACATCAAACTGATTCCTGGCAGTGGAAACTTCAAACAGCAAATCGTTGGAAGAGCTCAAGCCTCTTTAACATTAATCTTCTTCGCTATAGCAAAAATAGCGCCAAGAACAGCCACCACCGCTCCCGAAATTAAAAGGGTAGCTTTCAATTTATCCTCGCCTCCACTTCCACTCTCCTCTGCTTCTTCCTTAAACCACAAAAATAATTTTTCAACTTAATTTAAATAATTTCAATAACTCTGTCTCTCTATATATATACATACATATATATATTGAGAGCGGCGGTGAAGAGCATACCTTGAGCTCTTTCGAGGTGACGGGTTCCGGGTCGGGTGTGAGTTCGGGTCCGACCACGTCTCCTTCGGCGAGGACCTCTTCGGCATGAGTGAAACCTTCGTCGCTTGCCATTTTGGGGGATGAGAAGCTTCCGAATTTGTCGTTAAATTATGCCAAGTGAAAAGTGGTATTATTTTTTGTAAATTTTAAGGATGAAGGAAAAAATTGAGAGGCTATAAGAGGATAACAATTCGACCCCAACACGTTAGCTTTGGGTGTCACATGTCACCGCGTGAAGGTTGCCACACCTTCTGTCTGAAAACGAGCTTTATGTTCTTATTTGGCTCTCTCTCACCCTTTTTGTGGTTGATGCAAAATCGGAAAAGGAAAACAAAAATTTTCTGCACAAGTAGATGGAAACGGAAAGGATATCCTTCTAACGTTCGTGTAAATGGAGTGATTTAATTGCTAGAGTTAACGATCTCGTAATTTAAAGATTGCTGATTCGGACGCAAGTAAGGGGGTGTTTGGCTGAAACATTTTAGAGAACATAAAACAACGAACTATAAGATGTTTGAGAAAATTATAAGAGGTAATGCCTCGATCTTTATAAGTTGTTAAAGTGTTTGGATAATTGATCTTATAATTTAGAGAAAGAATCGTGAGTTAGAGAGATAAAATTGACGATATGTGAAATTAATAGTGTATGTGTAGGAAATAATGAACTATAATAAGATTATTTTAGTAAATTCATGATTGCTTATAAGTTTATGAAAAAATAAGTTAGGGTTGACCAACTTATTTTATAGGTGAGCTTATAAGCTGTTGAGTTTATTTTCACAACTTATAATCTGTTTAGGAGCTTATTTTACCAAACACTTTGCACAGAAACACCCTCTAAATGGATAGTGCTACTATGAAGACCACATAGTTTAATTGATTATGTGGTTAAAAATGTCTGGTCGGGTTGGACCGAATCCGATGAATAAAATTCGGTGAAGTTTTTCCTAACTGTAGTTTTACTAGTTCGATTATATTTTTATGTACAAAAAATATGAGTCGAGCTATCCAATTTTCCAGCCAAATTTTCACTTCAGGCCTGATCATACTGGTACAAAACTGCATTTTGGCCAAAAAATTGATAGCTCGGCTTGGTTCGAATCACTTTTGACATATCTACTAATTAGTACTCCCTTCATCCCGTTATTGTTGGCTCCTTTATTTTGATACGTAGATTAAGAAGATTTATGTTTTGTGTGTAAAGTAATATGTGACATGAAATTATAGGTTTTTTTAGTGTAAAATTGTTTCTTTTTTTTTTGAACGGGCCAATAATAGTGGTATAGCCCAAAAATAAAAACGAGTTAACAATAATGGGACGGAGAGAATATAATGGATACTCTTTATAATGATCAAATAAGAGTTGTTAATTCCTCTTCGGAGAAAGAAGAAGCATGGTATGTGATAGAGAGAGAGAGAGAACCGAAGGAAAGAAGGAAAAAGAGCAACATCTCTGGTCAATTGGAAATAAGCCTCCCTAAATTAAGAATTAAGAAAGGGAATTAACATGATGTTCAGGACAACATATGAATGACAGTTTGTTACGCGAAAGACATAATCAAAGCACATGGGCGTAGCTGATTAATCAGTATGATTTGGAACATGGAACAAGGTCAAACAGGAGCGGTCACTGGACTTGTTCGAGCCTCGTGGGATGAACATGAAAGATAGTCTTTCGTCTTCCTTTACCATGGACCGGTTGGAAAATTAGTCGGAGCTAAAAAGAGCAAGCCCAATCCGAACTAAAATACAGCTGGTTTGGGCCGCTCCCAGGCCATATGCTTAATTTTGAGGGCTAATAAGGCCCTACTCCAATCAAAAAGTTATGGCCCAAACTAAACTGACAACGGAGGCGAGTCAATTTTGAAAATTTTAGGCTTTAATATAGGGTAGATATGTTTAGGGGTGTAATCGAGGCAAAAGTCAATAGAAACATTGTCTTAAGTTTGGTTTGTTTAGTATCGGTAGAATCTCGAGTTTTATTTATCGAATATTTCAGCTCACGAGCTTATTCGAGCTTTAATCGAACCCAAATAAACTTTCTAAATTTAGATATATGTTTAGAATATTGATTATTTTATTTTAAAATAAATTATTTTATCCATAATAACATAATATATTTATTGATTTCTTATAATAAATAAAAATAGTTAGAGATTTAATACAATAATTACTAATTATAGAAAGAAAAATAATTATATCTAGTTAATAAGTTTATATTTTCAAAGTAAATCAGTTAACGAACTTGTTCACGAGCTAACGAGCCAAATACTATCATGTTCAAGCTTGATTTGTTTAGCTAATGAACTTCACTAAACAAACTCGAACGAACTTTTATCGAGCCGAACTCCGAATAGCTCACGAATAGCTTGGTTCATTTACCGCCCTAGATATGTTGGTAGAATATAAGCATAAAATGCCGCCAGTTTGAAGATGGTATTAATTAATACTAATTGTCATCGAGATTCCTTTATCTATGTTCCACTTGACAATTCTGTTCCCTCAATAAAGTAAAATAAAAACTTCACAATTCTGTTAATTAATTGGCTTTTAGAGTTTTGATTATCATGATAATAAGGTCATCGTCTGATCTGATATTGTCTTTTTAATTTTATTTTCACAAAAATGTTCATTGCACTGCTAGATGACTAAAGTAGAATATTGGTGGATGACGTGTATAAAAGGAGTAGCATATAAAATTATTGAGGGAATTTAGGGGTGATGTCACATTTTGTGTTATTCGGCCACTCCGTTGAATGATTGATAAAATAATTTTCAGTAGTCGGTAAAAGCATTATAATCTCATTTATTTATTTATCACAAAAGAAGGGTAGTAACTATCGTACCATCACCAAGACAAGAGGCACTTGACACCAATTAGAGAATTCATAAATGAAATTTTTATATCGATGTATCGTGTAAATTGTTTGCAAAAGAACAAATTATGATAAATACGTTAGACAACGTTGTTGTTTCGACTGGCTTGACTCTTGACCATACATTAGCTATTTATTTCAAAATTATATTTAGTGCTATCTCCGTAAGATTGTAATTTTCTACTTATTGAAAACTCTCGAAAAAAAGAAGCAAAAACAAAATAAAAAATGAAGAGTATCACTAAACTGAGCTATGTAAATTATAAACTCAATTTAAAAATAGTATAATATTTGAATTATGAAAATAATCGGTATTTGATGCCAAAAGATCCCAAGTTTTTATAATTTCCTAGACCTAATCTCTTAGTTTTTCTAACTTCTTCGAGTTAATCCTCATCATCTGACTGATTTGATAATTTGCTTGGTTCATCCATCAAATACATCGCCTTCCAATTCATATTTCCCACCTCAATTCTCTTGATCCCTTGCATATTTGTAATTTTTATGTATTTTAAAAATCCGATCATTTTTAGAGATTAGACCCTAATTTAATGTAGACCATAATTTAATAGTAGATAATCAAAATGGTACGTACGTAGTACCAATAGGAAAGTTCTGTATATGTATTATATCTTTTTTCATATAATAATATTTTATTAATATAAATTAAATTAGTAAAATATTGTCATATGAGATGTGATTATAATAATTATAATATATTTACATGTTGTATGAAAATTCTCACACCGTTACAGTATATATAGATACAACAGATACATACATATACCTCCCCCACCGGCCACCGCTGACGACACAATCCCATTTCCCCCCTCTTTACTTTGGCCACTTCAATGCTCTCATTGACAACTATCTGCAGAAAATACAGTGTAACCAAAAATGCCAGCTGAATAAATTTATCATTTATGATTCCCACGTCTTCTTCCTTTTCTTTACCATTCCTTCAATCCAACTCCACTCACTCCACTCAGCAGCAAAAAAACAAATACTTCTTGAACTTTCCCTCCAAACTCAGCCCCAATTCCCACCAAGACCAAATCTTTCTTTAATCCAATCCCACCACTTGTAGATTCTCCAAGAATCCAATTTCTCGATTTAAAAAAGCTTCTGGAGGAGAAAAAAAAAGAGGGTTTGTGGAAAGATCCCATTTTTGGTTGATCCATTCAACTCTTGTTTGCAATGACAGAGGTGCTCCACTCCACCTCCTCCTCCTCCCCCACTTCAATATCTACGCCCACCCACAAGGCCACGTTGTTTCACCAGACCGAGTCATATGTGGGGGATGAGGAGGGATTTGCTGACGAGTTAGAGAGAGAGGAGGAAGAGATTAGAGTGAGAGAGGAGAGAGAGAAAGATAGGAGAGATCAATTGTCTATTCTAGCACTCCTGCTGACCCTCTTTAGGAAGAGGTTTCGGCTGGCCTGCAAGACGGAGAGAAACAGTTTCTCTAGCGTTGGTGGTGGTGGGGTTATGGAGATCGGTTGGCCTACCGATGTGCAGCATGTTAATCATGTCACATTTGATAGGTTTGATGGGTTCTTGGGCTTGCCTGTTGAGTTTGAGCCTGAGGTTCCCAGGAGGGCTCCTAGTGCTAGGTACATTCTTCAATTTCTTGAATTCCAAATATGTGGATTTTTTAGTGATGTTTGTGTCAATGTGTTTATGTGATATTATGGGGTTCTTGAATCTGAATAATGTGGATTTTGCAGTTACTTTTGTGTTTGTTTGTGATGATCTTTTCTTGTCTTGATTGGTTGATGTTTGGGTACTAATGATATGATAGAGTTCTTCTTGAAACCTATACTGTGGAGTTTCGAGTGTAAGTGTGAAAATTGTTTCTTACCTTGAATCTTGATGTTTGGTTTGTTGATATGATAGGGTTCTTTGTTTTCTTGAATCCGATTTTCCATTTATGTCTGAGTCAAGGTGTGATAATCGTTTATTATTTTGAATCTTGATGTTTGGTTCTATATGATGGTGATAGGGTTCTTCTATTTCTTGAATCCGCTAGTGGATTTCTCAGTTATGTTTGTGCTGAATATGTGATAATCGTTTCTTATCTAGATGTTTGGATATGATATGATAGGGTTCTTTTAGATCTTGAATCTCTGGTTTGTCTTGTAATGTTCAGCAAGTGGCTGCTTTGTTGAATTATTCTCTGTGATATTGTATTATAGAATTGGATTATATTGAGTGATAGTTTTTTAGGCTTTTTCTCTCCGGTGATATTGGTGAAAAATAGAATTTCATTCTTCTCTACATCGAGTTTGGTTTTGGTATTCGAGTGTAGTTTCATGAAGTTTAGTTGTTTTCCTTAGTAAAATGGTGTATTGTTGTTATGACCACACTTTCGAACAATTAAATCTCATTTATTTCTAAACTACCTAATGAGCTGGGAAGTTGGTCTAGTTTCTTACCTTTTTAAGGCAATCTGTTATGTGACTGTCACCATCTCAATAAGTAAGGCTGAATTTATACAATGTAGTTGGAATAGATACAAGAATTATGCAAATAAATCCTCATAATGCAGCTGAATAAATGGGCCTACAGCTAGATTAGATATTTTAGTGTGACATGTAATTTGTATTTTGTAATGAATTAGATTTGAAGTATCATGAACCATCATCTGTTTTATAGAATATGAAATTTGAGCTGCCTACATCTATTACATTGAAAATCTTTTATGAAACTCTACACTTGGTGAATTTTTTTGATTGGAAATCCATGGACAGTGCCACTGTTTTCGGAGTTTCTACCGAATCAATGCAGATGTCTTATGATCCACGAGGCAACAGCATTCCGACGATCCTCCTGCTTTTGCAGAGGCATATGTATTCCCAAGGTGGCTTGCAGGTGTGTCATTGTGTTTCCGTTGGTGTTTAATGAGTAATGCATCAAACAATTTAAATAAATGCTGGCAAGAAATTAGTTTGATGACCTATCTATTCTCCGTATGATTCCCCTCCTTTCTTACTGGTCAAATTCGATTTGCATATTTGCAGGCTGAAGGAATTTTCCGAATAACTGCTGGAAACAGCCAAGAGGAGTATGTTAGGGACCAATTAAATCGAGGAGTTGTCCCTGAAGGCATCGATGTGCACTGCTTGGCCGGCCTGATCAAGGTAACTTTACCTAGAAACGGCGTCTCTTGATAGATAGTGTTTCTTTTTTCTCATATGCTTCATCTAATCTGTGTAGGCTTGGTTTCGAGAACTCCCACGTGGGGTATTGGATTCTCTTTCCCCCGAGCAAGTGATGCAATGCCAGTCGGAAGAGGCATGTGATGAACTAGTCAGGCTTCTCCCCCCGACTGAAGCCGCTCTGTTGGACTGGGCGATCAACCTAATGGCTGACATCGTCCAAGAGGAGCATCGAAACAAGATGAACGCACGCAACATCGCCATGGTGTTCGCTCCCAACATGACTCAGGTGACAACTTTGTGCTGATTTCCTTCTTAGACGTGTGGCATTAACGATTTGATGGGTCAAGATTCGTCTGAATTCATATATGGGGGCATATTTGTAATATCATTGGTGTTTGATAGTGTTTGGATCCAGATCTGACCCCAGTAGACCGTCTGAGACTCTCCGGTTGTGTCTGGCAGTTTGATGGGTCAAGATTCGTCTGCAATCATATCCGAGGGCATATTTGTAATATTATTGGTGTTCAATAGTGTTTTGATCTAGATCTTACCCATCAGACTGTCTAACACAAGACTCTCCCATCAACTAAATCCATGTGTATCTATCTCCCTCCTATATCTTAGTTTCGACATATCCGTCCGATTTGTTAGTGTCCTTTGTCACCCTAATATTTTTTGTGTTTCTCGAGCAGATGGCTGATCCGTTGACGGCATTGATGTACGCGGTACAAGTTATGAACTTCCTCAAGAATCTAATAGAGAAGACCCTACGAGAAAGAGGCCACCATCTTGTCGAGCAGGTCTGCACGCCCCGCACTGAGCCTTCTGACGACAACGGCCACCAGACCCACGCACAGGTTCGCGATGAAAACCCTCCCGAGTCATACGAAGAGACGAGACAGGCCTTTGTCGTGGAGGATCCATGTTCGAAGCATGGCCACAGAGCCAACCAAGTTGAAAACACGACTGATGAGGACTATTTCAGCTACTCGACGTCTACTGAAGATTCCGATGGAAGCGAGTCTTGTGAAACTCCTGCTCAAGAACACAAAGCAAGAGCAACGAACATCGTTCAGAATCAGTTCGAAGAGAAAAAGACGAGCAAAGCAAGCCAATCGAACAACTCCAACCAGACGAGACCCGAATCAAGAACCGACGCTCAGCAGCAAGCCCCGGACACTGCAGGCACCAAAATCGAGTACCTGAGCAAGGGCGTCAGCAAACTGAGCCGGATAAATTCCATCATGGAACGACGCGAAGCATGGCGTTGAACGAAAAAGGTTTATGCTTTCTATAACCTTTCATCACTTAGATGCTCAAACCTTCCTCTGTGTGTGTGTGTGTTTATCTGTATACTATTCTGCCCTTTGGTTTTCACTTAATTCTTAGCTCCATGTATGTATTGTCAGCAAAAAAACCTAAGATGTGATTCCGATGTGTCTTCCTTCACGACAAGCAAAAGGGCCTTTGTAGCCCGTTTCCAAAATCTCGTATTTCACTTCACTAATAATGGATCCTCTCCCAAGCCAGGACCACAATCCCAGATTGCATCAAAGCCACTAGGGATAGACTTTACAGACTGTGTTGCTGTCTATTTCCGAGCAATCGACATCTCCCATCTGCTTTAAAAACCACTTCACATTACATCATGCAAAATTGATTAATTGTTTGGTCCCATCATTTTCCAAAAATATATGGAACAATCAAGAAGGATCAACCACGATATTCCCAATGCCTTTTGAGATCGTTTATTACAGAACATGCAAATCTTGTACAGATTTTGATGCAGTTTAAGGTCACCTCATCTGAAACTGACCATTTTCAAAAAATACCAGTTTCCTGCTAGTTTAAAACATGCCAAAAGTGCAAATTTTACAGCAACATCATTAGATGATAATGGTGTGCAGGACTCATCTTCCTCAGCCAATCACATCAATCTTGCTCTCTAATAACATGGATAACCTCACGTGATTAGGAAATTGTGACAACTTTCAACCAATTCTTGAATTATTGCTAGGAAGATTAAGTCGGGGAGACTGGTTGATGATTATATATGTCACCGGATGTCGCATCTAGAAAATCGAGCCTAATTTATTGAAGGAAAATAAAATAAAATGGTGGGTGAAGAATTTTATAAGTAGTGACCACCAAAAAAATCAGAAAAGGGTCTATAACCACCCATCCTGTTTCTACTGTCAATTCAGAGAAAGCAGCATCCCCAATAAATACTGCACTTTATCACCAACAATCTCATGACCTAATCGTGTACATTTCACTCTTCAAACCACACACACACACACACTCCTACATACTTGTGTATGTATAGTTCTTGATCATATATAGCAGAGAGCAGAGCAGAGCAGAGAAGAAAATCTGTAGAATTAAGAAGCCTATGGCAGCCTGCGGTGGGATAGAACACATCTTCGAGAAGCCATTGTCCGAATCTCCTCCGAACTTTCTAGAAGCCCCTTCGCCATGGAAGCACATCGAAGCCTTGAAGCAGCCCAATATCGATGACTCATCCTTCACTGAGATCTTCGGCGAATTACATTTCAAGGAAAACCATGTTCACAACAACCCTCCTCCTCCTTCTTCTCCTTCTTCGAATTCGACGACCGGAGAAATCTCCGCAATCGATCAAGAGAGAGAGAGGGACTACTACCCTTCTAGTCAGAGAAAGCAGCAATACAAGCATAACCAGAGCTTCTCCTCGGACAGCCTGTCGCTCTGCACGGAGGGGCTAGGGCTCGAGAGCTTCGACGACGTGGAGGAGACATCGAGCCACGACGAGTTCTCTATTAAAGAATGTCAGCATGGAGATGGAGAGAGGAATGTTGCGAGGAATTCGCATTCGGATCAACGGAGCGAGGTGGGAAGGGTGAGCAGGGCGGCGGCGTTTCCGCCGCCGATTTCTTGTATAGGGCGGAGCGGGAAGCCGTGGGTGTGCTTCAAGTCGTATAGGGAACATGGGAGGTTCGTTTTGCAGGAAGTTAGGATTCCGACACAAGAATTCTTGCATGCATGCCGCGAAGACGGGCGTCTGCAGCTGCATTTCGTGCAGTCCGATGACGAAGAACAGGATAAGATCGAGGCCGAGGCCGTGGACGAGGACAAACATGTTGAGGCACACAATCAAGAACTAGCAGAATAGTTCATAGCAATGTAGATAGGTTGAATTTCTTAAAAAAAATTCCCTCTTTTAAATTAAAAAGATGGTGTTTTCTTGTTAAAAAATTAGACTACAAAAATGAATTATACAAATTTTTCTTTTGCACACTTCATTTTGCAACAAGTGTTTGAACATGGGTCCCAGAGTTGACTACCATGAACTTGGATCCTCTACTGCAAAATGAAGCCGGTGGTTCGAATTTTATTCGTCTGTAACATGTCTTAATGAAAGGAAACTCGATAAAGAATCATTCTATATTCGTATATAATGGTTTCGAATAGTATTTATGTTTGAATTTAAGTTTCATACGATCTTAAACTTATTGAGACTATCTGACATAAGACAGCACAGAATCAAATAGTGATTCAAACTCGATTTAAGAGGCTTAATTCAGTCTGCCCAACAGTTCCTCATTCAGGAAATTTGTTTAATATTAATTGAATAGTAAAATAGAACTTCTATTTTTAGCTAATTTGCCTTTTGCTTTTAGTTCCCTTTTGATTTTCTACTCTTCGTAGCTCGCCACGAATCTAATGAATATTCATTAAACTTTAATTGAAAAGAAAACCCATGATTTCCAGTTCATCTGCAGTCTGCAGAGTTATTGCCAACTCAAACCACAAGTAACTAGGGTTTCTGTACATCAACCTAAAACAGTTGGAAAAGCCACACACATGTAACAAACGATTATTAAACATGCATGTTTCGATACACGTAATCAAATATAGCATCAACAGAGATAGATCTAAGATTGTAGGAACGAACGGATGAAATTACAATTATGTATTTAAAAATAAATTTGGAAGGAAAAAGTTATATTTATGACAATAATAATAACAAAAAAATTACCAGAGAGGGTTGGCTCCTTTCCTCTCTGACATCAATTTTCTAATTTGTCCCTGAATTACAGGCGGTTTGGCTCCATTCAGCTCTAAAGAAGTGTCTTATTAGGAGATAGAATTTTGTCTCTGAATCAGTGTTAAATTTCTTATTTTATCCTTTTTTAATTTTATATTCTAGTTTCTTCATGCAATAAAGGATTAAAAAGTAAAATATCCACTTTCTCAATATTAGAGTTTTATAACGACTGAGAATATTTATTTAGAGACGGACAAAGTGTATGGCATGCACCGATTAAGTGTAGTATCCATAAAACCCAAGTTTTTATTTTTTGGTAAAAACTAACCCTAGGGGCTAGGGATGTCAATCTGAGAACTTTCACCTTGACCGAACCAATAAATTAGTATTGGTTACGGTTGCAGGAACCGCCCAAGAACCCTGGATCCGGACCGGATCCGGACCATCAGTTATGGTTAGGATCGGGTATTACCATTCTAACTGGTTCTCGTTGGTACTACATCCAAATCCCAAAATTTTCAATTTCATATTTCAAATTTCAACAAAGGAAAAATCTTTATTGGACTAAAATATAAAATATATTATAAATAAATATAAACATATTTTAAACATAGTCGTATTTTGATTTTTGAAAATTAACACATATGGATATACTAATATATGAAATTACATACGAAGCAATTCGACTCGATCAGTTCGTATACATGAATAATTATTGGGATCCCATAGTAGCATTTCATGGAATGAGTTTTCCAAAGTGCCAAAATGAATTGTATTTTTCTGAAAATTAGTAACTGTATTTTCATTGTAAAACTTGAGGTCAATATTGGGCTTTACTCATTTATAAATCAGAGGATAATGAGGTGCTACAAAACGCTGAAAAGATTTTCCGGAATTTAATCGCAAAATTATTATTATCTTAAGAAAGTTCCATCATATCCAGAATCGAAATTCAAAGCGCTAAGGAAAGATTATTATTTTTTTCGTTATCATTATTATCTATGCAAATTAACGTATTTTAAATAATATCATACGAAGTATATTGAGTGATATTACAAATATCTAAATATGGATGTACTAATAAAACGAAATTACATGACACATGAATAGAGAATTGATATCGAGCATTCAATATTTTGGACATTCTATTGTTTTCAAAAAAAAGAAACGGCATATATTCTTTCTTATCTCATAATATTTAATCAACTGATTTGGAATATTTATATAGTAATAATATTACAATTTTATCAATATACAATATTGTAAAGGGCACAGTATGAAGTTCATGATGTAATATGCGATCACAAGATGTGTTTGTAAATTAATTAATATTTAGTAATTACACTCAAATGTAAAATGCTCTTACAAAAAATGGATATGTAATGCTCAATTTTAAAAAAAAAAAAAAAAAGCGTAGAATGGACCGGAACCAGGACAAAATGGGCAGAATCTGAATCGTCGGGTCAGCAGTTCTAGAACCGGCACCGAGCACCGAACCGTTCTTTAAAATTTAATGGGCTTTGAGCAGTTCGGATCGGTCAGGGTAAAGGCAGTCCGTTGACATCCTCTTAGGGGCAATTTTATTTGCATAAAAAGGGCTCTAGGACCAGATCCCGTGATTAGATTCAATACGTAATTTTTAAGTTGGTTAAGAACTAATAGATTTGGAATAAGAATAAAGGATTGAATCCTAACGACCGTAATACGAGTTTCATCTTCTTTAAGATGACTTCTCATAAACATTATGCAAAGACCCTTCATAAGATTAGGATGTAGAGGTTCTCCCGGAAGAACTTTGCCTTTTAGGATCGGACAAGGTCCAATGCAGAATCTTGGAACAACCATAGGCTCCTTTAGGAGCCAAAACATGACAGTGTAGTGAAAAGTTCCAATTCTTATTGATCAAAATCATTTTCAAAATCTTAGACAAAATATAATGATGCCATGGGAGAAGACAAGGCATAGAGGGATAAAATATCTTTTCTTTTTAGATTATTGATTCAGTGAGGGCCTCACATATGAGGCCATTCATCTTCCAAGTGGAAGGGGAATTCCCAAGACTTTTCACAAACAGGTGGTTTGCATCTATTCCATCACAAGATAAGACACCTAACTAATCATATAAATGAAAGATATTTTTCTCTCTCTTTTATATGTTGGAGAAAATGGCAGATATCAAGCTAATATAGTGAACAAGTTCATTATTATTTTTCATATTTTACAGGTGTTTTTTTCACATTAGATGATGCCATTAGATTTTTCATCAAATCTAGATATATTTAGTTCCATTTTATAAATATGTAGATATTGATAACAAAAAAGAAATTATTAGCCACCTAATATGCTATGCCAAAAAGTTGTGTAGAGATTTTGACAGATGGAATATTCTAGAATAATATGTAAAAGGGCAATTGAAAGGACTAAATTGTCTATCCGCTCTCAAACAGCTTATAATAAAATTGTATAACTTGTCATCAGCTCTTTTAGCCACTATAAGAGAAACAAAGTACTAGTAATTAGCCTGCACCTCAAAGAAACAAACAAAGAAAGAAAACATTATTTAACCTTTCCAGCAAGATAGTAAAAAGAAAATAGGTAGCCAAACTACAGGTGAAGGAAATTAATATACAACAATTATTCAATCTAAACTTATTCTTAATTCTCACCTAATACATATGTTTTAGTCCAAATATTTACTTCCTTAATTAATGTATTGATTGTCAAATATATAAATAAAATTATTAACTCCTCTCTTGATGGTGATTAGTCTGGATCTGCTGAGTTTAATTCTTCGTTGACCATCCAACAAAATTAATCTATGCAAATCGCATTATACATTTAACTAGAGTAGGTTTCATGAATATTCAGAAATAAAATTTCGGAACAATGGGCTGCACGTTTTGATAGAGAACGCCCCTCCAACGTGCAAACGATGCACACTTTCATTCTTATAAATAGTCAAAAAATGGCAAATCCAAATATCAACCACTCGCAGGAGAAATCCTATTCCAATACACATAAATAGTACCATTTTTATTTTATTTTTGTATTTTTTTTGAAAATGTGGAGCTCGAGCTTAAACTTTATTATAATAATAGCAGCCTTGGTCTTGGCCGCACAATGCGGCCAGATTCAGGGCGACGTGGCCCCACTTCAAGTAGGGTTCTACAAAGGAAAATGCGCCTCCGGTGACGACGTTGAGGCCATCGTAGGCCGCGTGGTTAGATCATGGTTCTCCATCAAGGATAATACCATTGCAGCTGCTCTTCTACGCATGCAATTTCATGACTGCTTTGTCAATGTGAGCTAATTATAATAATATCTTATTATGAACTAATCAACTTCAATTTATTAGCTAAATATATGTTTATGCATATAGTTAAATAAGTATATTCATTTTGTTATATGCCTTCTTTCATTGTACATTTATTATGAACTTATAATAGTGAAACGCGAGATGTAACACGAAAATGTAATAAATAGTAAAATTCATGCATACATATGATTACATTTATAGGCTAGTGAGCTAAATCTATACAAATTTTCTTCTGTTAAGGGATGTGATGCATCAATTCTATTGGATGGAGGAAATAGCACTGAGAAAGCAGCAATCCCCAATCTGAGCGTCCGAGGCTATGAACTCATCGATGCAGCAAAATCTGCGGTGGAGGCCTTCTGCCCCGGTGTCGTCTCGTGTGCTGACATCATCGTCATGGCAACACGGGACGCGGTTGCCCTGGTAAATTTTTCCAGTCAAATTTTCATGTTACATTTCGTATTTATTTACTACTGTTGATATATTGGATGACATTATAAGTTTTATAGAGCGGAGGAGGACGATACATCGTGCAAACAGGGAGGAGGGACGGGACAACATCCCTAGCTAAGAATGTGGATCTCCCATCTCCTTCAATATCGGTCTCCAATTCCATTCAAGCATTTGCAAAGAAAGGACTCAATGTCACGGACATGATCTATCTTCTAGGTACTTACACGAGTACCCTAATCTATTCATCCTCATACGACTCCTGCAACATTGTGCAATATTCCCTATTGCATCTTATGAAAGATCGTCATGACTCATGACTCATGACTAAGCTCACCATTTAGTGACTTTCCATAGAAAAATTTTGGTAGATATTTTTGAATTTTCTTGACATGTGGAGATCATCCTCTTTATAAGATTAAGCTTTAAAATCAAGTATTTTATCGTCACGAATGCAGGCGGGCACACCGTGGGGATTACTCATTGCACTCTCATCCAGGACCGCCTCTACAACTTCTGAGGCACCGGGCAGGCCGATCCAACCATGGAGGCGGCGTTGCTCACGACACTGAGGGCACGGTGCCCTCAGAATGCTAAGGTTGACAACAATGTGAATCTTGACCAAAACCCCTTGAGCTCAATGGTTGTTGACAACTCCTACTACAAGCAAATAGTTAAGCATAGAGGGATTCTGCAAATTGATCAAGATTTGGCCCTTGATCCACTTTCAAGATCAACAGTTGCAGCCATTGCTAGTGGACCCGACTTCAACGCAAGATTTGGGCAAGCCATGATCAAATTGGGCGCCGTTGAAGTCCTCACCGGCAAACAGGGCGAAATCAGGCGCTCGTGCCGCGCAATCAACAATCGTTGAGTGATCGTTACGCTAGCTGCTTGTTTCTCGATTTTATTGATCTTTTCGTTACGAAATTTCATTTTCATTCTTACCAAATTAATCCTTTGAGATTCCACTTTTAAGTTGTTATTTTTCCTTTTCTGTACAATGTTATGATTGGGTTCTATATGAGTTTGTCGTTTTAAAATTGAAAATGTACGTATACACAGATCTAGTAATATTATCCTACCACCTATTTATCAAGAAAATTTCGTAAAACACACAGTTTATGTCCTCGAGTCATTTGATGATGCATATTACAAGTCCAACGTACGGAGCATGTACTAATGAAATAAAATACGAGATTTGGACTAAAAAAACTGGCTCTGGATCAGTTTTTCAAGGATAATTTCCTTTGTAGTTTCATTGTTAATTTGTAATGTATATGTTTCACCTTGATTTCTACCAAGTTGTGATATCGATGATGTCATCCAAGGTTTTGATCATTAGAAAACATTCGCAGTTTCTTGTTTTACACTTTATTTATGCTTACTATTGAAGATTAGTCTAGATAGATAGAAATAATATAAGTTAATCTATTGTTTAATAAGATAGATTACAACTTTGAGATATTGTCCTTATGAATTTCTAGATTATTAACTTTACGATTTGTAGGCTAATCCATCGAAATTAATTAATTACTTAGTTCAAGCGACACCTAATAAACGTTACTAATTCTAAAGTATGATACTGTACACTTATACACATATAATATATATAATATTAGTATATCATTAATTATTATAATTACTATCAAATCTTCATGTGTGTATTATCTCTAGGAAATCATAAATGTATATTCCTTGTCTATATTTTTCTAGACGTATACGTATTTGTCTATGTTTATTGTATAGCTTAAATATATATTGCATGTATATATAGAAATTCTCAAAGTCTGGTTTCCTTACAAGTTATGTTAAAATCATCGTTTAGATTGCAAATCAACTAATGCATGTTTCTATGAGTATGTTATTATTTATTATACTATCAATAACTTAAGTATTATGTGACTTTATAGATTGCATATATTTATCTATACTATAATCGTTTACACAAAATAACCCGTACTATCGATATTATATATAATTAAAGTAGTTTCATCAAAAGTAATTGCTCAATCACACACACACACACACACACGCATATACAGTGACTATATTTTATCTTTTTTATGTTTATAGATAGTTTTTGTCTTTACTATATATATGATAAATCTGGTATGCGAGATTTATGAAAACAGTAAAGAACACGAGAGACTTTTACGTGGTTCGATCAAGAATAAGATCTACGTCCACGGAGGAGATGATCCTCAAGATGTTTACTATAATTTCATTACAACAAGTATCTCCAAGAGCTCTAGTATTCAGTAATTTGCTAACCCTTTTACCTTCAATCTAACCCCTATTTATACATAAACATAAACCTTATCATGAATCCCTTGATTGGCGGGACCATGATCTCCACCATAACTGCCCATGATTTCCACCGTTATTACCCATGATTTCTACCGTTACCTCATTATTGTGCCCTTGATTCCGCCTTTAATTAGGGTTTTGGGGTCATCACTGGCGTAACCGAATAGGGCAACACTAGGTTAGGCCCACCGCTTGGGCTGCTAGTGGGCTTGAGAGGTTGGGCCATATCCTATCATAGCCAGAAAAGTCGAAGAATAGCCTTGCCGGGTGAGCGGAGAATGTGCTTTCTTGAGGCGGGATGTTGCTTGGTGAAGGTTTCACCGAAAATTCTTGTCTCTTCTTTGTATGGCTTTGAAGGACGTCGGTCAGGCACAGAAACACTTCTGCTGGTCCGAGGTGGATACGGGCGTAACCGATGTCAGAGCTCAAGATTATCACGTGATCGGTGGCGGACGTCGAGGTCCGATGTCGAGGGGCGTCGAGTCGGACTGAAATACTTACATTGGTATGAGGACATGGGCGTGGTCAGATGTCCGAGCTCGATGTAATCATTATGTATCGATCATGGGTTGTTTTCCATAGAGTACGTCATACGCGCCAGGCGGTAGTTGGGCATTTCGAAAAGCGTGCGCGCGTCGGTCACACATCCAATCGTAGATAGGCACGTGTGATAAACGAAACGGCAGATTTTAGGCGCCATTTATCCTATAAATAGGTCGAAAAGAACAACTGTTCACTTTCTCCTTCGACGTTTGAATCCAGAGAGCATAACCTTAGAAATCCCCAATTCCTCTTTCACACTTTGTTGAAGAAATCGGAAATTCCGCTCCAGAAAAAGTAAGTATGTATTCTTCACCTTCTCATTCATCTTCTCGCTCGATAACTCTGGTTCGACTTGGGTTACGGCGTCAGATTCGATGTAAGGATTACATATGCCATAACCGCCAGGTAAATCTATAGGACTTAGTTCTAGGGTTTCACCGGTGTCTTGGTTTGGGATGGCATCGAGATTAGTCTTGGCGAGATCGACTTTGACGACGGAGGAGCTCTTGGTGGTTGCGAATACCACGTCCTGAGGATGCATGGTGGTGCCTTCCAAACCCAATGATAGGGCGATGGCCCTCGGAGGTTTATTACCATCTATGTAGATAGTTTAATAGCTGGGCTTAGATTTCCTTTTGCCCCTATTTTCCTTAGTTTACAAGAGTACTTTCGAATCCCATATGCCAACTGACCTCCAACTCTATTAGGTCTGCGGTTGGGCTAGGGCTGGCTGTTACTGGCATAGGCGAGGAGTTTTCTTCGAGTCTTGATGCGTTTTTAGCATCAAGTCTATGGGAGGAGTGTATTATCTTTCACCTCACCTAAAGTTTAAAATAGCTTCCCATGAAGGTATCCCACCGCGAATAGATACTTCTTCTGCGGTGAGGTATCAGGGTATGAGTGGGCCTCGGAGCAATAAGGGCGTGAAAATTAATCCCACAGGCCCTATGGAGAAGTCATTGAGCGATATGGGTGAGATCTGTCGATCAATTATACCGAAGATGACACGAGCGATCTTTGAGGTGAGTGTCATAGGTCGACACTCGATGCCAGTCCGATTTGGGTGAGGCAACCTTCTTATTTTTATTTACTCCGTCGATTTCGTTGTGCTAACCGAGATTCTCATTCATTTTGCGTGAAGATTGACCCCACCGAGAAGTCGATGTATCGAGCTCGCCGCGCCCGCACCATCCGGCGAAGGGAGCTGCGAGGAAGAAAGCGGGACGAGTCCACCCAGACCCATGGTGGTGGGCATACGAGGACTTAATGATCGGTCCTCGAGCAACCTCGGGTCCGACAGCTGGAAATCGAGGTCCATGGCCGCCCTCTGCAGGGTGCTGCTTCCAACACTCGTTATCCTTCCCAAAGGTATAAGTTGCTACTTTTCTCCTTGTGAGTTTGTTGTTACGTGTTGCTAATCGTTCCATATTCGGGATGCGGCCTCAATGGCGGGTGAGATGCACCGCATGGCCGGCTTGTTGTTGAGGCGCCTCGCGATACGAGGCCATGGAGAGAAGGCGGCGCTGCGGACAGGCGAGGCATTCTTGAATCATGTTGGATCTTTGCCAGGCGGACGCCGAACTGCAAAGGCGAAAGAAGGAGCAGTGGCAAAGATGGCCGAGGCGCCCTCAAGAAGGGACCGGATCTTGCGGTGGCCCGTGCCGGCGGGCGCTGAGGAGGCTGCCGAGGCGAGAGGAAGGCGTCACAGAAGCGCCTGTTGGCGAGGCGAGGACCTATCTTGAGGGCCTTCGCCACAGAGAGCTATCAGTCGGAGAGTTTTCCTCCTTCATCTCCGACCTTGCGGTGTGATGAGGCCGCGGTGATATGTGCCCACCTCGAAGTTGGCGGCGAGAGACCTGATTTTGACAAGGCCCAACACGGTTGGGTTGAGGTCGAACCGGGAGGTATCATGAATTATGCTCGCATAATCGTTGGGGCGACCTCTTTTCCGTGGTGGATGCCTTGGCATCTTCGCCTCGCTCGACGGCGGAGGCCGTAACTCGGTCTGAGGAAGATGAAGATGTGGAGCTTCAGCCTTCCTTGTCGAGTTGAGGCAGCAAGGCGACAGTCCGAGCTCGGACGTCCTTCCGGAGATCGACAACCGGCGGAGGCGGCGGCAGTAGCGCGGCGAGGTCGGAGAGGCGGCAATGAGCACGAGTCGGTGGACCCAATGTAACAGATGATTTGCCGGTCGATGGGACCACGTGTTTGTCAAACTTCCATTTGAATAATAGACATATCTTGTTAAAATGCGCATGTGTTGTCTTATTTCTAGCATTCCTCATCTCAATACCTCGGGCTCGATCATGAGTTATTAACAAAGTGAAAGAAGTCCGAGGTGCTCTGGCGAGAAGGATGAAGAAGTGACACCTTTGGAGAAGTCGATCTGCCGAGTTGACTCGAGTTCGCTAGCATGGATGTCATTCGGCATCTTGACGAATGAAACAAAAGTTGCATGAGGTGATCTGCGAAGTGGTCCGCCTCATGCGAGAATGAGGCTTTAAAGTTAAAGATTACACAACTCGAAGTCCGGTGATCTATCTGCAGATGTGATCGAGGACGGTGATGCAATGCGAGGCGGCTTGAGTTGACTCTGAGAGGTGGCTCGGATCTCGGAAGAGCATGCAGTATGAGAGGTAATCCGCGGATGGTGGGACTACTATATCTGGCCGACGATCGAGTTCGAGAGCTTGTTGGCGGAGGGCATGGTATTGAGGATGAGGAGAGTCAAGCAAGAAAGTTTAAAGATCGCCTCGACTACGTCACGAAATACATGCGGATGTATGAGATCGTTCACAAGCGACGCATGCCCCAACCCATTGCGCGTCTTGATGAGCCGTGATCCCATAATTGAAGAGCACGAAGAGGAGGCGGCTATCTTTGATCACGCCAAGTGCTCCGTCTAATGGGTCCACCCGACGGAGGAGCTTTTAGAGGACGGCTTTCGGCGATTCGGAGGAGGCGGCAGCAGCGGCGGTCGGCGTGGAAGGCGAGTTCGGGGCGAGGCATTGTCTTGGTCGGCGTCGAGCTCTCGGGGTCGAGTGTGGCCCAGTGCAGGATCGCATTCCCAGTGCGGAATCCGCCCGCGTCGGTCGATCGCTACTCCTAGGCGAGCCGAGGTAGTCTTGTCCTCATAGATTGGGTGGAAGGCACCGAGTTCATTCCGGTATTCATCGCCGACACGGAGATTTCGTTCAAAACTATCTCGACGGTGAATCTCGGCGGGCGGAGCCCTAAGTCGAATGATTGTATATAGTGCGGGAGTTTGTATGTAGGTATAAATGTATTTAGACTCGTTGAAGTGTCGTTTTCCTCTTGAGAGGTATAAACATAGCTTAGGACTTCGTTTGGTCGTAAATGTATTTATCTTGTATCTGAGCATAATTTGGTGAGATCGATCGGATGTCTTTTACATATAGACTTTTCAATTTAATGAGTAATCTGCATGTGTGCATGTAGACTTTCAAATTAATGAGTTGTGCGTGCGTTGCCTTTGAGACGTTCAATTTCATGAGTAATCTACGAGTGCGGTGCGCTTAGTGAGTACCCTACTTGGTGGGTTATTCATCTTCGTGAGGCGTCCTCCGTGAAGGTTTAAATCGGTATATCCAGATAGATGTTCGCATATCGATAAAATGGAATGCTCATATACAAAATAAACATTTTATTGACAAGTATATAACATCGCACTTGGCAAAACAAGTAAGGAGACTAACATAAGGTGATCGTAATCGAAGCTATGTAAAGTACCTCCTTAAATGAGAAATATGCGAGTTCGGGAATATGCGCACCGGATAGGTGAGATAGTTTATAGGCCCCTTGCCGAGGTCTTCGTGAGCGGTATGGGCCTTCCATGTCGGATCAATTTGTTAAGGCGTTCGGCTCTGTGGCTTCATTATTTAGTAGGGCGGTCGCCTACTTGCGGTCGGAGGCTCTAACCCTTTTGTTGTGTCTGAGTGCGACTGGCCTCAGTCTTAGCTTCATTTATGAAGGCGAGTTCGCTTCTCCTCGAGGGCATCAAGGTTGGCCGCAGGTCTTCCTCGTTCCCGGCACGGTCGAAGTGAAGAGTGCGCGGGCTTGGCGCGCCGATCTCGGCGGTATGACGGCCTCGGTGCCGTGAACCGGGCTAAAGGGTTTCCCGTCGACGTCAGGGTGTGGTCTGTGGGACCGAGAGGACTTGAGGAGATTTTCAGCCCGATCGCGCTTTAGCTCGGTCGAGCCTCTTCTTCAATCCTTATGCGATCGTGCGATTCGTCACCTCGGTCGACCGTTCGCTTGCGGGTGTGCGACCGAGGTGGCGTTGATCGATCTGAAGCTCTTCGCACCACCGAAGTTTTGTCAACGGGTGGGTGCCGTTATGCGAGACCGGGGCGTGTGGTATGCGGCGGCGGACTATATTCTTCCACGAAGGTCTGAATCCTTTTGCTCGTGAGGTTCGGCGGTGGCTCGGCTTGACCCATTTTGTGAAGTAGTCTATGGCAACGACTAAATATCGAAGCGACACGGTGCTCGGTCGAGCGGACCAACGATGTCGATCCCCGTTGCATGAAGGCCATGGGCTCTGCAGACGCTCGGATCGGTGCAGGGTAGCTTCTTGGCCGTGGCGTGAGCGCGCCGGACACTTTTAGCGAGTTGGTGAATCTCGAAAAGGGTGGGCGATAATATCCGACCTCAACGTCTTCTTTGAAAGAACCCGAGAGCCGATGTGGCTTCCGCAAGATCCTCTGTGAATCTCATTAAGCACGTGGTAAACCTTACGGCCCGAGGCACCTCGGGAGGGTTGAAGGTAAGACTTCCGTGAGAGAGCCCTCATACACAAGATACTTTGGTTTCACCATCGTCTTTTGGCCTCTAGCCGATCCCGAGGTAGTGTGCCAACTTCGGTATCTTTTAAGGCGTCGTCAATTTGGTTGACCTTTGAGATAACGCGATGTGGGGCACCTCAATGCTTCGGAATGAACTTCTCTCTGGCGGCTTTGTCGATGTGAAGCTAATTTACTAAGGATGTCATTTCATTTGTTTTCCTCCCGTGGGATTTGATTAATCTTGAAGTATTTGAATGAGGCCGATCTCTTTGCGCTTCTCAAGTCTTTGCTTCATTCGATCCTCTTTAGCCTCGTATGTGCTCAAGACACGGTTTACCACGACAGGAATCTCCAAATATCTGGACTTTGTCCACTTTCAATTCCTTTGCTAGGCGAAGTCACGAGATCGGTGCATCGTATTCCACTTCGTTGTTGGTGGTCGGGAAGGTAAACCGTAATATCCCGTAGTTTTAATACAGGATTACGATAATTAATTACGTAATTAGCATTATTAATTCAATAATTAAAATCTTAATTAGTCAACTCTTGAATTTGACCAAGCATAATTGGATATTTTCTGTATGAGATTCACTGAGCCTTAGTGAATTAAGGAATATAATTTTCAATATTCCTTCAAACGTAATTGTCAACGTTGAATGAATTCGACATTTACGTCTTACGGTATTATTAAGCAGTTAAGCTTAATTTCGAAATTCCTATTATTATAGGAATAAATAAAGTTGTAACAAACTTTATTTTGAACATTTTGGAGATAATTAAGCTATGAGAATTAGAGACGTTTCAAACGTCTACGTTTAGAGATAATGCGATAACTTTAGCATATGATCTCGAAATTATAAAATTCAAATTCCTATGATTATATTATTATATAAGGGCATTAATTATCATAAAAAAATACTAGAAAATTTAAGAATGCAATGTACCTTATTTTATGGGTTTCGAAAACCCTAAATATTTAAATTAAGGTTTTTAAGACCTAAATTATTTTAAATACTATCCTATGATTAAAATTATTATCTAAGGCATATAATATGTCATAAAATGTGTAGTAGCTATTTTATACAAGAAAATAAAATATTTGAATTACCTTAGTAATTTTCAAAATGTGAAGTTCTTAAGTATGAATTAATATTTTATTCTTATCTAATTAATGATATATGATAATTATTATATTATTATGATGTCATTAAGGACTAAATGAGGTGTAATACAAGTTGCACAAGTGTGGGTGCACACTTGCATGAAATGTGAAACTTAGCCATTTTAGCATGATTTTATGTATTAAATATCATCCAACAATTAATGAGAGTAATGAGTTGTATCCTATCTTGTATTAGGTGTAAAGTAGTATTAATTACCTAATAAAACAAATCATCTCATGCTCATTTATTGTAGGAGCCGAAAACTTTGAAAAAATGGTGGAAGAATTCTTGATTTCATACTATATAATAGTGCCGTATGTGGAGTTGAAATATTTGACTTTTCTAAAGCAACTTTATACTATAATAATAATATGGTAATAATATAGTATATATTATAAAATAATAGAAATTTATCCTATTTAACTAAGCATAGCGAGAATGTCACAAATGTGACATTATGTGATTAATTCATTTTCTCTTGATAATTATGCCATAAATTTATAAATTAATTATATAGTATAATAAAATATATAATATAGTAATAAAACAAATAAAATCAATCCTAATCCCTAATTGATTAAAATGGCGACACATACACCTTGTAGCCTACTATGTGTAATGATTTAATTAAAATAGCATGCAATGTATTTAATTAAATGATAAGAGATATGATGAGTTGTATATGATAAGGATCAAATTTTGTCTCCTACTACAATGGAGGTGCCGATTTTGTTGACAAAATTATGCAAGTTGTAGTAGATATTTCTTATGTAATTATTAGTGCACAAGTTGCTTAAGTCTATAAATATAACATAAGCTCTCCATTAAACCATTTTGCACCCCCTAATTTTCGAAACTATAGAGAGAAAGAAAGGAGAGTTCTTCAATTTCCATTCCAAACTTAGATCATATAAGCTTCAACAATAAAATGCATCTGATTAAAGGTTAGAAATTTTACGAGCTTCGATTACGTGCTAGAATTTTGAATTTAAATCAGTTAAATTTATGTTATGATCTTAGTTTATATATATGATTTTCAAAATTTTGAATCATGTGTTAATATGTTTAGATATCATGTTTATACTATGTTATTAAGCATGTATATTAATTATATCATGAAATTAAGCATAGTATTAAATTTATTCATTTGACCGAAAACTTAGGGGTTATATATGTTGATGATTTTGATTTTTAATTGTTGTTTTGAGTATGAAATCATGATCTAGGGTATTAATTATGCTTATATGAATTTATTTAGAATTTTGGAAAACTATAGCTTATATTTATATAAATACTAGAAAATATATGTATATGTTATGATGTTGTGATATAATTCATATTTAAGTTATATAATAGCATATTAAGTGTGTAGATTCATAATATATGGTTGTGGAAATTTATTGAAATTTATAAATATTATTTGGACCTAAGTCGAAAATTTAAAAGTGACTTAGGTAAATATTATTCAATAAGTCACAATAAATAACAATTATGTTGTAGTAAGCATAATTGAGGGTGATTAATTGATATATGATTTTATTGGAATTTTTAAAAATCATTTGATGGGTTAATTAGGAAAACCGAAAACTATAGGTTAAAAGACCATGGTGTATAAATTTTATTTGACTAAGGTAATTACATATTATGATCTAAAATAATGTTTTAGACATAGTATGATTTTATAAGAATTTTTTGGAACAAGAATTGAACATAAAATGATAAGAATTTCATAAATAGTTGAAAAAGTCAAAATGTTGACTTTTCGTTGACCAAAGTCAAAACTGTTGACTTTTGGTTGACTTGGTCAAAATAGTTGACCAAAATCGTTGACCAAGGTCAGCAGACGCATGATCGATAATGCGATCGATGTGGCGTGAATGCGTTTAGTAACAATCTACTTACGTTACGTAAGTACGTTAAAACGCACGTTATATCTTAAAAGATAGAATATCTCTTATAAGTTAAGAAATTTCATAATCGACATCGATCGATTAAGAAACGTCAAATTAAGTCCGACGTTAGCCTTATTTGATCGTAGAACGTTATAGACTATGTTCGTCTCTATCGAGCGTGACCGACGTACTAAATATAATTCTTACATTAAGGTGATACGTGGACGGAGCGTTGGCGTAGGAAAGAGACCATAGTATAAAGACTACGTGTATGCAGGTGGGCTTTACTCGAAAACCCTTTTATTTACGATGCTTTCTTGAAAAGTATTTATTTACAAAGCTTTCGTTGAGAATGTTTATGAGCCGTTACATGCCCAATATATTTATGTTTTAACGTATGGATCTATCATGTTGTTGGGCGAGCCAACGATGTATGTGAATCGGTTATTGGGTCGCTCCCAATTTTAAATCGATATCGGATCTTAGTCGGATGCGAATTCACAGCTAAGATTAACGTGTACCGATTTTGTGTTGTGAGCCGTTAGCAACATCATCGGCGGTCGTGGATCTGGTCGGATGAAGAATCACGACTATGTGATTGGGAGCCGTTAGCAATATCTTGACGATCACGGCGTCGGTGAAGGAGGCCTACTTACTGGGCGTGAGATCGGTTATGAGATCGATTATGAATAATTATGTGAATGATATGGATCATACGTAACAAAAATGCTGCAGCGAATCTTTTGAGAAATGATAAAGTATTTTAGTATTCACGAGTTATTTCAACTAAAATCCTCGTGTTATACTTATGGGCGATGTAATTAAATGAAATTATTTTGGCATGAGTCCACTAAGTGCAATCTTGTACTTAGCCTGCATGTTGTTTTAAATGTGCGAGTTGAAATGTGATAGGATGGACAAGTGTTGAAGCGGTCGGAGTTTTTGTCGTTAATAGTTCACCTTGGATGTATATCGTCATATATGCATTCACATGCTTTCATTGTTCAAAACACTTTATTATATTTTGGATATTACTTACGTTACCTCGGATCGGTTGAATTCTTTTGTTAATGGTCCATTGGTCTAGTTTATGCGAAATCGTTGTGTGTTTATCTATAACAGTTTGAAGTTTTGAAAGATTGTTGGTCATTATGTTCTTAATCCACCTTGGTTGGTATGATCCCGTCTAATCCGTACTTTGGAAGGCGGTTTGTCATTGATGATATCGAGCGGTCGTCCTTTGAACCCTAAAACCTTCTTTCAAAAGTTAAGTCTAGATTGAGTCACTAGACTTCTAGAAATCGGTGTTGTGCTCAACACTCCATCACATCAAGCTCAACCGGGAAAGAGGTAAATTATTTTCTCGGTTTGAGTTTGAAAGTTGAAAGTTTGAGCGATGAACTTGAAATTTTGGAAAATGAGATTGAACTCATATTTTGAAAACAGTGAAGATCATGAAAGTTTTGGGACGTATTCCAAAAGAAAATTTTCAATGTTTTGCGAAAAGTTGACAATTTTATGTCAAAAGTTCTATGATAATGGGTTATCAGTGGTATGAGACCAATTTTACGAAGAATGAGTAATAGTTGACATGATAATGTCAAGGGTGATGTTTGAGTTACTGAAAGCATGAATGCAGAAATTATGTTATGATTTTGAAATATTTATTCAAAGTTTTATCGTTCATTTTGAAAATGGGTATGTTATTCCCAAAGGAACATAGATGCTCTAAGAAGCATGCTCACCTCTTGAACATAGAAGTATGAATTCTAGGAACTTGATCCCTCTTGCGAGAACAATAGCAAAGTATTGAATTACTAACGAACGAAAAGTCGATTGGAAACGAACTCGAGTTTTCAACGAAAGGCTGACGAAAGCAAGAAAAGGATCAAAGGGGCAAGACGCATGGGTTCGATAAGGACCAGATAAAGCTAAATAAATTTTGATAAAAATCTCGTACGAAGCGGGGCACGAGCTCACAATCGTCCGAAAGGAAGTGATTCCCGGCGCACAATCGCGCAGGCAGAAAACTGCACTGCGCAGTGTTTTTGTTTTGACCCGTTCTCATTTGTTTGAACTCTGTTTTGCAAACGGTTTTCGCCCAAATACTCTTATCTCAATGAACTTCAGTTCATATGAAGGACATAAATCCTGAATCCTTCTCCAGAATTCGTGAGGAACAGTTGAAGTTAGACTGAAAATTTTTGCTGAAAATAGAGAACTTAAGAAGTTGAAAGTAGAAATTCCATAAGTATAATTATGATGTAGAATGAACATAGGATCTTTGATGTAAACATTTATCTGCTTATCAGATGTGTTTGCTTTATCATATGAGATATGTTCTATTCATTTATCCGCTTATCGGATATAGATTGACTTCGCTAGTATTATACGTGATAGATGGCGATCGTTATTACTCACCGGGCGAAGGATGATGCCGAGGTTACACCGAGAGAAGTACTTGAAACCTATCGTACTTATAGCATGAGTTGGGCGGCGGTCTAGGAGAGTTTCGATGAGTTATCTACAATTATGGATGGACGCCCATGAGTACGGTGTGACGGGATATGACGGCATCAAGCGGTTACTAACTCGATTGCCAGTTGATTGGGAGGACTATGCAAGAGAGATATCGGGTGACTATATTTATCGTGCGGGCATTGACTATGACCTGATTGGAGATTTGCCGAGGTTTGTCGACCATCTTATATATGTCTACAGTATATAGGGCTGCACGAAGAGGGCCTTATCTGCCACCGCGGAGTACACTGGCGGACGACACACGGAATGGTTATACGGAAGTTCCTCGGTGGTCAACCTGCGGTGCGAGGCTCTTAGAAGCGGAGATCGACCCGAGCATGTGACGAGGGCATCGCGACCCAGGTCATTGGGAGTGCCAGCTCTTCCACCTATGACGTTCGGACATCCGACGCGACCGGCACCACCAGTTCCACCACCAATGACGACACCCAATCACGAGAGGACATACATGGAAGCATATGGCCATCAAGAAGGTTATGTTCCTATGCGCGATGTGTATGCCATAGGGGATGAGAGGCTGGACCGTCACGTGGGCGTGCTCGAGAGGAAAGCTACGAGGAGGAATCCAAGAGGACCCGGAAGAAGAGGAGGACCCGAAGAGGATCGGCGAGGACGAAACTGCACGGGCAAACCATGGAGCGTGAGCGAAACATGGACGAAGACGGATATTAGTATCTGAGTAGTATGTAGTATGTAGTAGTGATGTTAACAAAGTTATAGAAGCATAGTATTTTAAGGCGCCTTATAACTAGTATATAGTTGACAATAGTATCGTGAGTACGATGTGTACTTAGTTTCCTTTTAATGACTTGTACGAATAGTCCTTGAGGCAAAGTTTTCCATATATATATGATGATGACCCAAGAATGGGTTTTATGAACATCGAGTTGTGCGAAAAGAATGATGACTACTTAAGTTGTTTTATGATACGATTTTATAAAGATGTTACGTATATTCAACCGCAATGAACATTATTCGAATACTAATTACGTTTTATTAACGTAATGCCGCCTGACGTGCACCTCGGTAGGAAGTGAGGCGGGGGAAGAGGAAGAGGCGGGGAGGCGGGATACAGCAGGCGAAAGTGAGGAGATCCGGTGCCACCCCCACTCCGCTTTGATCGTAGAGTAGAGGAACTCTTTTAAGGCGAACCCGCCTCCTTCAATGGTAAAGGGCCACGAGGATGCCGAGCAGTGGGTCGGGGCTATTGAGCAATTTTGACTTCCTTCGCTGTACTACGCAAGAGAGGTTATCTTGCGTAACTTTCCAACTCACCGGACCGGCTGACTTCTGGTGGGAAGCAAGGAGAAAGACACTAACCCCGGAACAAATGGAATACTTTACAGGATGACTTGAGGCGGAAATGTATGATAAGTACATTCCCAAAAGCTATCGAACAAAAGGAGATTGAATTTTCACCCTAAAAGGGTAAGATGTCGGTCATTGAGTACGACCGATCGCTCGCGATATGTCTAGATCGCCCGGATATAGTGAACAACGACATGAAAATGTCGAAAAAATTCAAGCGAGATTAAGACATGAGATAAGGATGTCATTTGGCGGTCACGGCGACTTAACTTATCGCGGAGGTTCTTAGTAGGGCATTAGACATGGGCGGCAATGCCGAAGAGAAATCTGCACCGACCCGGTCACAAAATGTCGGTGACAAAGGAAAGCGTAAATGGGAAGGAGGTCCCAATAACAACAACCTCAACCAGGAGGATTCAACAACAACAACAAAAGGCCATGGCGAATAACATAGCTCCACAAGGCGAGGTTGGAGGAGACCCATATTTACTCCACCTACCCAAGAGATAGTAAGGATTGACCATGCCCAAAATGCAACAAAAGGCACACGGGGTATGTATGGCTAGGAATCCCATTTGCTATAAGTGTGGCGTAAGGGCCACTATGCAAATGAATGCCGGGATCCGCCAGATAACCATGGGAAGGCCAAATCAATCGTGCCACCTTGAAACCGTTAAGGCGATTCATGATCAACCCAAAGAATAAAGCGAAGAAGAACCGCGCAACAACAAATGAGAATCAACAGAGGCAAGCACCTCGCCCGGCAACCAGCTCGAGGCCGAGCCTATGCGCTACATAGGCGTCGAGCAGCGGAATCAAGGTAACTAGCGGGTATGGGATTACTTTGCAATATACCTATTATACTGCATTCGACACGGTGCTTCGCGTTCTTTCATTTCAAAAGCATGCGTTGATATGTTAGAACTTAATCTCGAGGAAACAAATCAGAAATGAGAATCTCATCACCTATAGGAGGTATTATGACCGTTACGTGCTTGCTCGAACTTAGAATTGAACTTAGGCTCAATTAAGGTTCTAGCAAATAACTGAACGTAATACCTATGGGGATGTAGATATAATCTAGGGATGGATTGGTTGGCGAAAACCATTCCACGATCTTATGCAAGGAGAGAAGAATTTGATGCAACCACCGGGAAAGAAGCTACAATTTCTATGGGATTAGTATGGGAAGAAAATCCCATAATATCCGCACTCCAAGCCCGGAGAATGATGAACAAGAAGGAATGTCAAGCATTCCTTGTGTACCTAAATGGAGAAGAAAAGGCGGAGTAAGGGTCGAAGGCGTGGAAATTGTTCGGAATTTCGGGCGTCTTTCTGAGACATTACCGGACTACCCCGATGGCGGTTAGAGTTCACAATGATCGGAGCTGGATCGGCTCGATATCAAGCCTTGAGAATGGCACCCAGGAACTCGAAGAGTTGAAAATCCAAATTCAAGAGTTATTGGACTTGGGTTTTATAAGGCCAAGTGTTTCACCATGGGGGCGCTTCCTCTGTTGTCGAGAAAAGGATGGTTCGTTAAGGATGTGCATCGATTACAGAAATTAAACAAATTGACGCTTAAGAACAAATATCCGCTACCAAGGATGAGCGATTTGTTCGACCAATTGAGAGTGCAAGCGTATTCTCAAAATCGATCTTAAATCGTGCTACCATCAACTTAAGGCAATAGGAAGATATATCTAAGGCGGCATTCGAACAAGGTATGGCCACTACGAGTTTGTAGTAGTGCTGTTCGGACTAACTAACGCACTGCCGTGTTTATGGACCTTATGAGAGTGTTCCATCCGTACTTGGATAAGTTTGTCTTAGTCTTTATAGATGATATCCTCATCTATTTAAAACGAGGAGGAACATAGGAAACACTTGAGAACGATGTTACAGACCTACGAGGCGAACAACTTTATGCTAAATTCGAAGTGTGAATTTTGGCTTAAAAAGTAATATTCCTTGGACACATTGTGTCGTGGAAGGAATAAAAGTTGATCAGGCAAAGGTCGAGGTCAGGCGAGGATGGAAAACATGACCACTCAAAACGAAATCCGGGTTTCCTAGGATTAGTGGGCTACTATAGGAGATTCATTGAAGGATTCTCCAAGATAGCAAGACCAATGGCGCAGCTACTCGAAAGGGATCAAATTCACATGGATGATGAGTGTGAGGCGAAGTTTCCAAGCGTTAAAAGAAAAGCCGACCATCACGGTATTAGTTGTCCCAGATTCGAACAAGGAATATGTTATCTATACCGATGCTTCCAAAATGGACTTGGTTGTGTATTGATGCAAGAAGGAAGGTAATAGCTTACGCATCACGACAACTTAGACCACATGAGTTGAACTACCCGACTCGTGACTTGGAATTGGCAACATGGTTCATGCACTAAAGATTTGGAGACATCGTCTTTACGAGTAAGATGTGAAATCTTCTTGACCACAAAGTTTAAAATACTTTTTCGAGCAAAAGGATCGAACATGAGACAAAGGAGATGGCTCGAATTAGTAAAAGACTACGATCGTGGCATAAACTATCATCCGGAAAAGCTAATGTAGTGGGCGATGCCTTGAGTCGTAAGGTCGATCAAAACTTGGATATCTCTTGACAGCGGAAGGAAAACTCATTGAAGAGTTTGAAAAGATGTCGATAGAGATAGTCGAACCACCAAGGACAATCATGGATAATGTTGCTACACTTACTATGATGTCCGATTTAAGAATAAAATCATAGAAGAACAAAGAAAGGATGAGGAACTAGAAGATAAGGGCTAAAGTGAGAAAGGAGAGCAGAAAGGTTTGAGGCGGTGATAACGCTATATTGTTTGAAGAAAGGCTATGTATTCCAAACAATGACGAGCTCGAAATGAAATCATGAGTGAAGCTCATGATACTCCTTATACCGCCCACCCAGCGATACTAAAATGTGCCAAGACCTACGAGGAAAGTTACGGTGGGAAGGAATGAAGAAAGATATAGCCTCGTTAAGTCGAGCGTTGTCTTACTTGTCAACAAGTAAAGGCGTTGCATCAAAGGCCATATGGAAAGCTGCAACCTTTGGAGATACCGAATGGAAATGGGACGACATAGCTATGGATTTTGTAACGGGTTTACCAAAGTCACAAAAGGTAACAACTGCTATATGGGTAGTAGTGGATCGCTTACAAAATGTGCTCATTTCTACCAATACTGAATCACCTATGGGTCCGACAAATTAGCTCGACTATATGTGAAGGAAATTGTGCGTCTGCATGGAATACGAAATCTATCACTTCGATAGAGATTGAAGTTTACCTCGAGATTTTGGGTAAGCTTCAAAAGGAATTGGGAGCAGTGAATTTCAAAGACGACTTTTCATCCACGACATGATGACAATCGAACAAGCGATCAAACGCTAGAGGATATGTTGAGAACGGTAGTATTGGATCGAGGTGCAACTTGGGAACAAGTTTTACCACTTATTGAGTTCGCCTACAATAATAGTTATCGGTGACAATCGAGATGGCCCATATGAAGCATTATATGGAAGAAAATGTCGATCGCCACTTTATTTGGGATGAAGTTGGTGAAAGAAAAATCTTAGGGCACGATACGGTCGAGGAAATGATTGAAATTGTCGTCGGATAAGACAAAGAATAAAGGAAGCTCGGGATAGGCGTAAATCATATGCCGATACCGTAGATCCAGTGGAATTTGAGTGTGGCGACAAGGTTTTCCTTAAAACCTCTCCGTCGAAAGGCATTGTAAGATTTGGAGTAAAGGAAAGTTGAAACCACGATTCATGGGACCTTACGAGATCCTTGAGAAAATAGGCCACATGGCCTATAGATTAGCGTTACCACCAAGCTTGGGTAATGTTCATAATGTGTTTCACGTGTCTCGGTGAGGAAATGCGTGTATGATCCGAAACACGTAATACATCATGATGACGTGGTCTTGAATCACGATATGAGCTACGAAGAGGAACTGTGGTTGTTTTAGACCATAAGGTTCAACAATTGAGAATAAATCGATTCGATAGTGAAAGTCCCATGGAGCACCACGGACGGGAAGAAGCTACGTGGGAACTCGGGGCGCCATGAAAGAGCGATACCCGAACTCTTTTGAGGTATGCAAATTTCGAGGACGAAATTTTTTAAGGGGTAGAATGTAATATCCGTAGTTTTAATACTGATTACGATAATTAATTACGTAATTAGCATTATTAATTCAATAATTAAAATCTTAATTAGTCGACTCTTGACTTTGACCAAGCATAATTGGATATTTTCAGTATGAGATTCATCGAGCCTTAGTGAATTAAGGAATATAATTTTCAATATTCCTTCAAACGTAATTGTCGGCGTTGAATGAATTCGACATTTACGTCTTACGGTATTATTAGCGATTAAGCAATTTGAAATTCCTATTATTATAGGAATAAATAAAGTTGTAACAAACTTTATTTTGAACATTTTGGAGATAATTAAGCTATGAGAATTAGAGGCGTTTCAAGCGTCTACGTTTAGAATAATCGATAACTTTAGCATATGATCTCGAAATTATAAAATTCAAATTCCTATGAGTATATTATTATATAAGGGCATTAATTATCATAAAAAATACTAGAAAATTTAAGAATGCAATGTACCTTATTTTATGGGTTTGAAAACCTAAATATTTAAATTAAGGTTTTTAAGACCTAAATTATTTTAAATACTATCCTATGATTAAAATTATTATCTAAGGCATATAATATGTCATAAAAATGTGTAGTAGCTATTTTATACAAGAAAATAAAATATTTGAATTACCTTAGTAATTTTCGAAAATGTGAAGTTCTTAAGTATGAATTAATATTTTATTCTTATCTAATTAATGATATATGATAATTATTATATTATTATGATGTCATTAAGGACTAAATGAGGTGTAATACAAGTTGCACAAGTGTGGGTGCACACTTGCATGAAAGTGGCGAAAACTTAGCCATTTTTAGCATGATTTTATGTATTAAATATCATCCAACAATTAATGAGAGTAATGAGTTGTATCCTATCTTGTATTAGGTGTAAAGTAGTATTAATTACCTAATAAAACAAATCATCTCATGCTCATTTATTGTAGGAGCCGAAAACTTTGAAAAAAATGGTGGAAGAATTCTTGATTTCATACTATATAATAGTGCCATGTGTGGAGTTGAAATATTTGACTTTTCTAAAGCAACTTTATACTATAATAATAATATGGTAATAATATAGTATATATTATAAAAATAATAGAAATTTATCCTATTTAACTAAGCATAGCCGAGAATGTCACAAATGTGACATTATGTGATTAATTCATTTTTCTCTTGATAATTATGCCATAAATTTATAAATTAATTATATAGTATAATAAAATATATAATATAGTAATAAAACAAATAAAATCAATCCTAATCCCCTAATTGATTAAAAATGGCGACACATACACCTTGTAGCCTACTATGTGTAATGATTTAATTAAAATAGCATGCAATGTATTTAATTAAATGATAAGAGATATGATGAGTTGTATATGATAAGGATCAAATTTTGTCTCCTACTACAATGGAGGTGCCGATTTTGTTGACAAAATTATGCAAGTTG
This sequence comes from Salvia rosmarinus, assembly GCA_036937905.1. NCBI lineage: Eukaryota > Viridiplantae > Streptophyta > Magnoliopsida > Lamiales > Lamiaceae > Salvia > Salvia rosmarinus. Next base: position 68,336,080 of record CM072823.1, read on the forward strand.
TAGTAGATATTTCTTATGTAATTATTAGTGCACAAGTTGCTTAAGTCTATAAATATAACATAAGCTCTCCATTAAACCATTTTACCCCTAATTTTCAAACTATAGAGAGAAAGAAAGGAGAGTTCTTCAATTTCCATTCCAAACTTAGATCATATAAGCCTTCAACAATAAAATGCATGCTGATTAAAGGTTAGAAATTTTACGAGCTTCGATTACGTCTAGAATTTTGAATTTCGTCTGTTAGAATTTATGTTATGATCTTAGTTTATATATATGATTTTCGAAAATTTTGAATCATGTGTTAATATGTTTAGATATCATGTTTATACTATGTTATTAAGCATGTATATTAATTATATCATGAAATTAAGCATAGTATTAAATTTATTCATTTGACCGAAAACTTAGGGGTTATATATGTTGATGATTTTGATTTTTAATTGTTGTTTTGAGTATGAAATCATGATCTAGGGTATTAATTATGCTTATATGAATTTATTTAGAATTTTTGGAAAACTATAGCTTATATTTATATAAATACCGAAAATATATGTATATGTTATGATGTTGTGATATAATTCATATTTAAGTTATATAATAGCATATTAAGTGTGTAGATTCATAATATATGGTTGTGGAAATTTATTGAAATTTATAAATATTATTTGGACCTAAGTCGAAAATTTAAAAAGTGACTTAGGTAAATATTATTCAATAAGTCACAATAAATAACAATTATGTTGTAGTAAGCATAATTGAGGGTGATTAATTGATATATGATTTTATTGGAATTTTTAAAAATCATTTGATGGGTTAATTAGGAAAACCGAAAACTATAGGTTAAAAGACCATGGTGTATAAATTTTATTTGACTAAGGTAATTACATATTATGATCTAAAATAATGTTTTAGACATAGTATGATTTTATAAGAATTTTTTGGAACAAGAATTGAACATAAAATGATAAAATTTCATAAATAGTTGAAAAAGTCAAATGTTGACTTTTAGTTGACCAAAGTCAAAACTGTTGACTTTTGGTTGACTTAGTCAAAATAGTTGACCAAAATCGTTGACCAAGGTCAGCGGACGCATGATCGATGTCTGCGATCAATGTGGCGTGAAGACGTTTAGTAACAATGCTACTTACGTTACGTAAGTACATTAAAACGTCGTTATATACTAAAAAGATAGAATATCTCTTATAAGTTAAGAAATTTCATAATCAACATCAATCGATTAAGAAACGTCAAATTAAGTCCGACGTTAGCCTTATTTGATACGTAGAACGTTATAGACTATGTTCGTCTCTATCAAACGTGACCGACGTACTAAATATAATTCTTATATTAAGGTGATACGTGGACGGAGCGTTGACGTAGGAAAGAGACCATAGTATAAAGACCTACGTGTACAAGGTGGGCTTTACTCGAAAACCCTTTTATTTACGATGCTTTCTTCAAAATATTTATTTACAAAGCTTTCAGTTGAGAATGTTTATGAACTGTTACATGCCCAAAATATTTATGTTTTAACGTATGGATCCTATCATGTTGTTGGGCGAGCCAACGATGTATGTGAATCGATTATTGGGTCGCTCCCAATTTTAAATCGATATCGGATCTTAGTCGGATCGAAATTCACAGCTAAGATTAACGTGTACACCGCCAGGTATTTGTGAGCCGTTAGCAACATCATCGGCGATCATGGATCTGAGTCGGATGAAGAATCACGACTATGTGATTGGGAGCCGTTAGCAATATCTTGGCCGATCACGGCGTCGGTGAAGAGGCCTACTTCTGCTGACGTGAGATCGATTATGAGATCGCTTATGAATAATTATGTGAATGATACGGATCATCGTAACAAAAATGCTGTGAGCGAATCTTTTGAGAAATGATAAAGTATTTTAGTATTCACGAGTTATTTCAACTAAAATCCTCGTGTTATACTTATGGGCGATGTAATTAAATGAAATTATTTTGGCATGAGTCCACTAAGTGCAATCTTGTACTTAGCCTGCATGTTTGTTTTAAATGTGCGAGTTGAGTCTTGATAGGATGGACAAGTGTTGGCGGTCGGAGTTTTTGTCGTTAATAGTTCACCTGGATGTATATCGTCATATATGCATTCACATGCTTTCCATTGCTCAAAACACTTTATTATATTTTTGATATTACTTACGTTACCTCGGATCGGTTGAATTCTTTTGTTAATGGTCCGTTGGTCTAGTTTATACGAAATCGTTGTGTGTTTATCTATAACAGTTTGAAGTTTTGAAAGATTGTTGGTCATTATGTTCTTAATCCACCTTAGTTAGTATGATCTCGTCTAATCCGTACTTTGGAAAGGCGGTGTCACAAAACCGGGCGATGTCACTTCGCTTATCTGGGCGGGCGAGGAGGATGCCCGCTCCGCTACCCGTCTTGCATGAAGCTCAGTCCACATACATCCCTTGACATTCAACGGGTGATGCAAGGACGATTCCTCCGCGTGAGGGTGGGGTGACCTCGTGGTAGGGCGACCTCGGTGGTTGACCTCCACCAGAAATCTGCAAGGGCTTGCCTTTATGGCCGGCACAGGGGAGTATGAGATATCGTGTTCGCCGAGCTCAGGTGCCCACTTAGCTATCGTCCGGATGACTCCGGTTTTGATAAAACTTGTCTTAGAGGTAAGTCCGTTAGTACACGGACTGAATGAGCTTGAAAGTAAGGCGGGCGTCGCTTGCGTTCACCAGGCCGAGCTACCTTCTCGAGGTTGGTGTACCTCGTCTCCGGTCCTTTGAGAGCCCGGCTAATGAAGTAGATGGGGAGTTGCTGTCCCATCTCATCTCGCACCAAGATCTGAGACTAATTGCCTCGTCAGAGGTGGCGGATATAACGATAGAGTTTCACCTGCTTTGGGGCGGATAGTGTCGGCGGTCGGCGAGATATTCCTTCACCGTCTGGAAGGCGACACAGTGTTCTTCCCGCGGTGAAATCTGGAGCTCTCCTCGGGATTTTGAAGAAGGAAGCTACTTCTGCACTCGAGATAGGAATCGGTGAGGCGGCCAGCCTCCGGTGAGTTTGTATTTCACGGATGGTTTTGGGATCCGCATGTCGAGTACCGCTTTCACCTTGGTAGGATTGGCTTTGCCTTCTTGAGAAACCCAAAGATCCCGAAATTTACCCGTCTTCACCACGAATGTGCACTTACGGGATTGAGCTTGAGGTTGGCCGACTGAGGAGTGAAGAATAGTTTCGAGGTCGATGGCGCGGTTCTCGACTTTTGCTTTGACTACTATATCGCCGACATAGACTTCAACAATTTCTCTATGTGATCCCCAAGATCGCGTCCACCATTCTTTGGTAGGTAGCTCCGCTTTTCGGACCGAAAGGCATCTTCCTGGCGAAAGACACGAAGTCGATAATGAGCGCTGTTTTTGGGCGTCTTCCGGCTCATCAAGACTTGGTGGTATCCGTATAAATCAGAAATCAAGATCTCATGCCCCACCAATGCTTCCACCTTCACAATGTCGGGAGGGGTATGATCCTTTAGGCGTTGTTTATTGAGGTCGGTATAGTCGACACATCGCCATCCCTCCCGGCTTTCGAACTACAACGGATTAGCCATCCAAGTTGGGTATTTAACCTCGTCTGATTTTAGCCTCCACAGGTTGGGTTACCTCGTCTCGTATGACCAAGCTTCGCTCGCCAAAACTTCTCTTCTTGCGAACTGGTTTAGTAGCCGGATCGATGTTGAGGCGATGAGTTATGAGCTCGGGCGAGACCCGATCATATCCAATGGAGACCATGCAAATACATCTCTATATTCCTTAGAAGTGCGTGACTGTTGGCGAATATTGATGAACCTTGGTACCAACCTTGACAACTTTGGGCGTCGTCGTCAGATAGTGAAGATTCTCGGTCGGATCATCCCGAGGTGGCAACTTCGAGGGTTACAGTAATTGCTAGGCCCGAGGTAAGGCCGCATCTTGGGTTGAGACTCGTAGGCATTCTTTAGCCGCCGTTTGGTCACCCCGAATGCTTAACACTCCCACGGTGGGTATCTTAATGGTGAGGTGGTACACGGAGCGACTCTGGTTGCATACTGACCAATCTCTTCCCGAATAATGTTGTATGGAGAGGAGCTCGGACCGGGAAAAATTGAATGGCCTTGGTAACAGACACGGGAGCGCGCCTACGGTAACCGAAGGGTAATGACACCTTCGTTGGACCGCTCTTGAGTAAAGCTCATGGCGGGAAGGTGCGGGGTGCACCAATTCCTCCGACATCAAGTTTATCTAGGCGGCTACGGAATATGATGCTAACGGAGGCTCCGATGTCGATGTAGACCCGGTGTACATTCTTGTTACCCACCACACTTGTATAGTGATGGCGTCCCGTGAGGCATGATCTTGGAGTCTGGTCGTCTTTGGAGAACACGATGTTCTCTCCATCTCGGAGTCGCTTGTTTTTCGGCTCCTCGGGTCGGACCTTGAGCTTCATTTCTTAGTGACGACCTCGTGCACTAACCGGCAATCCGGTTATAAGCGTAGACACGCTCCATTGCATTGGGACCTTCGTCCGTCATCTTCAGTCGGGTTGCCGTTGAGGTCGGTCCATAATTGTTTCCACCTCCATTTTTCCCTCTGCGCTTTTATTACCCGCCCAGTCGGCGGTGTACTTCTTCGGCCTTCCTTGACGAGCTCGTCGATCTGTGAGCTCAAGGACTTGCGATCTTACGTATCGTGACCGTACCCACGGTGGTAGTCACAATACTTTCCGTTGACTTTTTTCGATCCTCCTTTCATAGGAGGAGGTTTTGGAAAGAGCTCGGTGTGAAGCTCAAATATTTCCATACGGATTTGAATAGAGGCGTTCGTTATTACTGAGGTTTGGCGAGGTCCCACCTTGATTCTGCTGGCCCTTTTTATTCTTTCGAACGCACTTGCTTCTCAAAGACCGACCCCGATCTTACGGCTTCCTCTCGATCCATTGCTCGTCCCGATCTCTCTCTTCCGTCCGACTCGTCCCTTTGACAAAGTTGTCGACCAAGGTCCAAAGATGACTAGTCGTCTTGGTGTTCATGGGTGATCTCTTTATTCGAGCTCGGTCGGATCCCGTTCTTGAATCGTTGATGATGTAGAGATCGTTACTCTCATCTATTTTAAGGGATTCCATGATGAATCTGGAGACGAAGTTCGACATTGTTTAGTCCGCCCTTGGCGGATTGTATGCGATCGGACGAAGGTTGTTGAGGCGGCATCTTTGGTAAAAGCGCCATTTGAACGATCCATGAGGTCTTTGAAGCAATGGATCTTTGATACGCGAGCGAGGTGAACCAACGTCGGCGTTGGAGATCGACCCTCGGGAAAGACCTTACACATGTGGAAATCTTTCATCCTCGATTCGCCATGTTGGTGGTATAGGCAAATAGGAAGTCGGAGGGATCTCCAGGCCATCGTATGCGTGAATATTCGAGCCGGTATCGCTGTGGCGAGGTGTATCCGAATCTCCTTGAAAAGGAGATATAATTAGTCCGTGTCGGTCGAATCCGGGAGCTCGTTACCATCCTCTCCGGGAGTGGAGATCGATAACGGCGTCGTCGCCTCTTCTTGAGGGAGTTCGACCGTCTTTCCTCCTTCTTCCCGTCCACTCACATGGGTATCACGTCGAGGTGGAGAAAGGCTCCGCGAGGGTGCAAGGCGAATGAACCACAGTATCGGGGCTATCTTTGCGGTGAGCGTTGATTACCGGAGAGGTGGCGACCTCGATTACTGTAATCACCACCTCGGGCACTCTTGAGGGGCCCGCTCCGTTTGTCCTCTGGTTGAGGAAACTCTGGAATTGATTAAGGTTGACGTTGAGGAATTCGGACACTGCTCGACCGAGGACCTCGTGGGAGCGGTGAACCTCCTGTTCACCGGTACTGAGGTCGGTGTCTTCCTCTTCGTTGGGACGGCGATCCTGAGGGTGTATGGAAGCATTCTCCATGTAACCCTCAGGTGTGTGACCGCTGGTGGCGTCCGCAATCTCCTTTCCCCGGCGTTGTGTGACCACCTGATCGTTCTCTGCACGGTTGTTACCGGCATCGCCGACCGTACTAGCATTTGCACGTGTCCTTGCCATTAGATTGGAGAAAACACGACTTTTGTTCAAGATGTATTTCCCACGACGGCGCGCAATGATAAATCGGTATGCGGATTTATGAAAACGATAAAGAACACGAGAGACTTTTCGTGGTTCGATCGAGAATAAGATCTCGTCCGGAAGATGTTTACTATAATTTCATTCGCAAGTATCTCCAAGAGCTCAGTATTCGATAATTTGCTAACCCTTTACCTTCAATCTAACCCCTATTTATACATAAACATAAACCTTATCATGAATCCTTGATTGGCGGGACCATGATCTCCACCATAACTTGTGATTTCCAGTTATTACCCATGATTTCTACTTACCTCATTATTGTGCCTTGATTCCGCCTTTAATTAGGGTTTTGGGGCATCACTTGGGCGTATCAATAATAGGCAACATTAGGTTAGGCAAATTTCGCTTGGGCTGCTTGAGTGAACAGAGAGGTTGGTATATCCTATCACTATATTATAAAGCCTATTTCATTAATTCACTGTAATATATAAAGTTATTAAATACACAATCCAATATGGAATCTTGCTGTAAAATTCAGAATTAGTAAAGCCTGAGAATTATAATTTTTAAATATGCGCCTTGGGAAAAAAAAGCTCAGAAATGCGCATTTCCGTTAAAATTAAGAAAAAGTACTTAATGTAGCATTTTGAAGAAAGAAAAAGGATAATTAAGAAGGCGAAGAAAATTGCTAAACATGTGAGGACGACCATTAATTAAATAATAGTTAATTATTTAGTTTATATACGATTAAGTTTAATTATAATATAAGCTCACCTAGCATGAAAATTTCTGTGACCACGAGTCAGAGTCGAGTCGAGTCATGACATAAAAAGAGAGGAAACATCGTTACAACAACAACAAAATATTAAAATTCAAGAATAATCCAAAAGCATATGCTAAAATTAATCTCTTACAAGCACAATAAATTGAACTGGCCGAGGCAATGTTTCCACATTGTAATAATCTCAAAACTAAGGTTTGTCACATTCATCTTCAGGGCGGCCCGCACAAGCCTCCACCCCTCAACCCTGTATAAAATCTCGTATTTCACTCCATCAATATCCATTAAAATTAAAATTTAGAAAGGCAAAAATAAACAAACAAACCACAATGATGAAACACCTCTTCCTCGTCGTAGCCGCTCTCGCCCTCATCCATACCGCCACGGCCGGGGATCCCGACATCCTCACCGACTTCCTCCTCCCGCCCAACACTCCAGCCCCGACCAACGGCAGCTTTTTCACCTTCACAGGCATGCGGGCCCTCATCACGGCCCCGTTTCCTCCAACATTCAAGGTCTTCAAGGCCGGCATGGAGCAGTTCCCGGCCCTCAATGGGCAGAGCGTCTCCTACGCCGTCTTGATGTACCCCTCGGGAACGGTGAACCCGATCCACACGCACCCGCGGTCGGCCGAGCTCCTCTTCCTCGTGCAGGGGTCGCTTGAGGTCGGGTTCGTCGATACCACCAACAAGCTCTTCACGCAGAGCCTCCAGCAAGGCGATGTTTTTGTGTTCCCCAAAGGGCTGGTGCACTATCAGTACAACGCCGACGCACAGAATCCGGCCGTCGCCATCTCGGCTTTCGGAAGTGCGAATGCCGGAACTGTCTCGTTGCCCAACACTCTGTTCAATTCCACCATCGATGACACTGCTTTGGCTCTGTCGTTCAAGACTGACGTTGGCACCATTCAGAAGCTCAAAGCTGGCTTACAGGGGTAGAGACAGTTTGAGCTAGTATGTGCACTGTGGGTTTGTTGTGGAATACTTGAAGGTGCTTTTGGGAGAAGCAGAATACAATAATTTTGATGAAATGCTGTTATATTCATTTGATGATTTAAAAGGCCCTATTGTTATGTATACGGAGCCGGTATTAATAAAACAAAATGCGAGATTTAATGGACACAGAATTAGTTCATACTAACTTTTCTCGACTCGAATCAGTTAGCGTTGACAGCCCTTACTACAAGAAAATAGCCTTCGCATAGTTGGATTTTCTGCAAACTGATCAAGAAATTGGTTCTTGATAAAAATAAAATAAAAATTCAAGGCCTTTTTTCTAATAGTTTTTCCTTTGATTTTTTCTACCATGTTTGTGCTTTTATTCGACTTGATATTTTCAGTGGATATAACAGTCAAAAGTTCAAATTCTGATCATCACAACAAGACATTCTGAACTGCTATGCTTGTCTGAGCCTTCAAGATAAGGGAATTTGAGATAAACCCAAAATTCCTCTTCTTGTTTTTCACTTCTTGAATGTTTCTCTAATCTTGAAATACATAGATTGCATTTATATGTCACTATTATAAACTTGTCTATCTTTTAAAAAATTTAATATATTTATAATTATTCATTTTAATCTCTAAATAATAACTTAATATAAGATGAAAAATTCTTTTGTATCTATAACTATTCACAATTGTGACAAAACTTATATACTTTTTATAATATATTTGTATTAATTTACATTAATAACTATTACATAATTCACGCGTATTATCTAGCTAGTTCATATAAAAGATCGGGACAGCATACCTCAATCAAAAGTCTGCAAATCTTGTTTTGTAGCTCGTGACACAGAAAAAACATACAAAATCAAACGAGGCCAATAATAGGAATATCATCAAATATGCCTAATTCTCGCATAACTGGCCGAGGTGCATCATCTCCACAACATACACTCGAAATCAAGGTTGTTATAATTTATGTTCGCGTATTTTGACAAGTGAGATGATTACACAAATTTTATGTAATACTCTCTCATCCACCACAATTGTTCATTTAATTCTATTTCGATATGTCTACAAAATTCGTTCATTTTCTTTTTATAGACATAGACCCCACCCAAAAGTCAATACTTTTACACACACACAATCCGTTTATTTACAAAAAAATCACTCACGACACACATTTTTCGTATATAATACTCCCTACGTCTCAATATTCATGGCACATTTCTTTTTTGCACGTAGATTAAAAAGAATTGTGTTTCGTGTGTAAAGTAGTAGTGACACGAAATTCGGGTATTTTTTAGTATAAAAAATATTTTCTTTTTTGGGAACGGACCAACTTAATGAGACAGCCAAAAAAGAAAAACGTACCATAAATATTGAGACGGAGAGAATATATTTTATTATGTGGATCTCCATCTCTACTTACTTTACACTCATTATTATATTTATTAAAAGTAAAAACTAAGAGCATATCTCAAGAATCACAGATGAAATATATAGAATAATTTGACGAAAAGATTTCAGTCTTTTGCAAAAAATATGTCATGATGCATATATAATTGTTACAAATTTACAAGGTGCGTGATATAATCGATGAAATCACCAAAATACCTTCTGGAGAAGAACAGAGAAAACTCCGCCGCCAAATATAGCATAGAATAGAATCATTCCTTTCTTTGACTTTACTCCACTAAATTCCATCCGTACGGAAAATAATCGTGAGCTCTGACACACCGGATTCCTCCTTCGCGGGAGCATAATTACCCTCCCCTGCCCCCACCTTGTTGTACCTGCTCCTCACTCCCGCACAAATTACCCAATTCCCCAACCGCTCCAATGGAACAAATTGGCGGCGTCGCCGCCGACACGGGTTTCCGCCGCCAGCACCACAACAAGCCGGCCGAGAGGTTCCTCGGGGTGCTTCAGCCCCGATCCCCCTCCGCCGCACCGCCTATTGAGCTCTCCGAGGACGATATTTTCAGCACTCTGTCGGGCTGCTCTCCTCCTCCGCCAACTCACCGGAATCCCAATCCCACCGCCCGCAGCATCCACCGCAATGACTACGGCATCGTGGCGGCTCTGAACGGAAGCGTCAGGAGCCGATCCGGATCCCAACACGACTTCCAGCCCGTGTTCAACCACAAGGCCTCAATTGCGGCGTCGCTCTCCTCCTCCTCAACCTCCTCGTCGACCTCGGTCTCTCTCTCCACGTCTCGGATGATGATTCCACGGCCGCCGCCGCCGCGAGTTGACAGGGTGCGGGTTTACCATCAATCGGCCCCGGTGAACATTCCGGTGATGCCGGAGGCGTTGCGGAGGAGGGCGAGGGAGCTGGTCGACGCCGTTTCTGAAGGAGAGGAGGAGGACGATGATGATGGAGTGAGATTGCCGCCGCACGAGGTGGTGGATTCTAGGCATTCGCCGATGCTTGCGTGCTCGGTCCTGGAGGGGGCTGGACGGACTTTGAAAGGGAGGGATCTCCGGCAGGTGCGCAATGCTATTTGGCGAAAGACTGGTTTCATTGATTGATTGGTTCATGCGTTTACATACATATAGGTCTTAGTTGAGACATGATGTGATTCCGTTGTATATAAGTAGGGCTTAATTGTACATAGCCAACATAGAACTGATAGCCAACTAGTCGATTATCTACATATCGTTTTATTTTTATATGTGTCCTTTATTGTGGGGAAATGATGTTTTTGTTAATTTAATTCTTGTTGATGGTAGAAATCCTGTCTTATCATTAACATGAGATGCTTGGCAGCCTTTTTTTTCTTACTCACTGAATTGATGCATGTTTTGCTTGAAAGCGACTTAATTCATTTGGAACTTGTTTTCTTGATAAAAAGTTAAGCTTGTTTCATTTGATCATTAGCTTCTGATCTTAGCATGTATTTTCTTAGTTCATTCTGCTGTTATGTGCCTACAGGAGAAGTTGATTATGCTTGACTTGAGATTACTAAGTGATTGGCCATGCACTTCTCGGCCTTGTGAAGGTTTAAGGCATTCTACAATCTTGTTATCTCGAATTAAATGTGAAAAATACTGATGGTGTCAGTGATACTTATCTCCTGATTTTCTTGAAATGACTCAAAATATTGTCATGCTATGTCCTACATGGTCCGGTTTGGTTTCCATAGACATGAATGCTAAGTTTTATACTGATGGGCTTTATGATTTGCAAGTTGCGGGTGAACCATTCTCTAAGGGCACCCACCCTGTTCATGTATCTAGTTTAGATACCAAAAGGCTGAAAAAAATATCTATCTCAGAGCATCAGCTTTTCTATTCTAATGATCTTTAGACATGCTTCATGTTGGACTTGAAGATACTCTAATGATGATATGAAGCCGTTTACTTTTTGACAGATATATGTCTTGTCTATCATGCTTTGGAACAGTTTGTGATTGTTGCTGGGCTGCATGTGTAACTCTAGTCAAGCTTGCTCGAGCAGATACTCTTCAGAAGTGGTGTTGTTTATTGCCTTCATGCAGCTGACATTGTGAACTCTTAGGGGTACCATATTTGATAATCTAGTTGTTCTACTGCATGCTTTGGAACATGTTTCTTACCATTTCTGGTAATTAACACCTTTCTTCTCCATATAATTAGGAGAAGAAGTGCAATGGATCTGGCTGTCTAATCAGTAAACACTGTAAAGATATGCCCAACTGATGATTTATTAGGTAGGGAACTAGAATAATAGACCTGCCTTAATTTGCCTTAAGAAGTTGGTGATATCAGTAACCACTTTGTGGACTAGATGCGGTTAGTTATATCCAGGTTAGGCCTGATGATATTGCCCGTTTCTTTGTAAAGGTCGCCCAAATTGGTTAGGCATTTGATGGCTATAACTGGAAGGATAGATCTAATAGAAGACTTTGTGATTTTTTTCTTCATATTTCTTTTTTTATTTGTTTATTTCCCTCTTTACTCTTCAAGAAAAGAGGTCGTGTTATTAAGGCAATCCTACTCCACTAGTACCCACTGACGGCATCAGGGAAAGGATGAGTTTTTTTTTTTTTTGCCATTGGTGATGCCTATAGTTTTACCCTGAGCTGAAAAATACCTAGAATAGCAAATTGGCCAGATAAGTAATCTTGCAAAAAAAATCATTAAAAACTAAGAAACTCATGCCTGACATGCTGTCTTGGCTTTTATTTGATATCAATGAGACAGATTTATCGGATATGTCAATAGTCGTGCTGATTGTTATCAGATATCTCATATCTTGAAAGACTTGTTTCTGCTTATATTATCAAATTCAATAACTAAAACTTTAGATACATTGGTTCAGTGGTAAATCTTTTGCAAGACAAGTGTTGCCTTGAACGGTATGTGACTGATCTTCGTACAGAAGTCTTTCTCATTATTAGCTGGAAAATTTGCATCTGTGATTGCTACTCCCTGTACGATTTACTTGTTGATATCTATTAAAAGAGCCATAATCTTTGGTTTGAGTTTGAATCACAATAAATGCGTTGAAAAAACTTGTCTAAATCAAGGTTTCCATTGTGGCTTGTATATTTGATTTAATCACTATTTTAGCAGCATGACCAGGATCTTGATTTTTACTGCTCAATTAGAATCATTCCTTCTTTCATGATGTCTACAACTCTTACCTGATTGAAGTTGAAGATTTTACTAGAACTGGAACTTCACTATTTCAGGTTGCCGCTTCACTCAACAGAGCTCAATGGATGTATTTTTTAACTCTTGACTTTTTTCACTGAACATAGAATTTAACTTTCATTCTGAATCAGGTTGATCACACATTTACTTTAAAGCTGTATTATTAGAAAATGCTATTTTGGTGAGTTTGGAAGCACTAATTTTCCGGATAGAAGTTTCAGCTAGAAAAACTGGCCTTAAATTTAGTTTGCAAGCTTTAAGGCAACATTATATCAAGATTATTGGCATTTAAATTACTCCTATCAGAACTAGAGATCCTTTCTGGACGTGACGTGATTTGGCGGTTTCATCTTTCAGAAAATGCATGTAAGTATTGAACTTTGTATCAGTATCACTTTTCTCCTTCATGTTCGTGTTTGCAAGATGCCCATGTGGGACGCACCCGACACTAGATTTCTGAGACAGTATATTCGAATTCGATCACGACAAATAATGGGTCGTGGTAAACAACAAAATGGTAATTGTTTTTCTTATGGAATCTGATTGAATATATCTAAATAGATCACACGATATCATTTATAAAAGAATTATTTTTTATTAAATTTGGGCCCAAAAGTTTATAACAAAATTTTGGGACATTGAATATTTTATTTTTGAATGAATATTTATATTAATATAAGAGGATATATAAAATTTTGAAACCCAAAATGATGAACGCAGACGGTCATTCGTCTCCCGCCTCGGGGACGGCCGTGAGCATATTGTGCAAGGGGGGGTTTAATACATAGAATTATGAGACAAATAATGATACCCTTCCTGTCTTGAGCTACTGCAAGTACTATTTTGCTAACATTCATGTGTAGGAAATGACATTCATTTCTTACAGATATTTAATTTCTACATCGAATTATGTTCTCGTGTTACTTGGCCTTCTCTTGGCTAAGACAAGAAGATGAAATGAATGTTGTTCTTGAAGAGAAAATAGGTGGCCAACTACCAAAGAATTTAATGCCATGCTGAATTTTGAAGGATCTCTGAAGAAAATTTACTCTGAACCATAAAGGTTGTTGGAAATCTCATGGTCCATGATCTTCCACATTATATGTTTCACCGGATAGTCTCTTTAATGCCATTAAGAGGATCTTCTACAAGCTAGTTTTGTAAACGAATTGAATCTAGTGTCCAAGTTTGATAGCAAGAATTGTACTTTGTAGTGAGTTATTTTATGCTTATCCATATTTATTATTGAGATCGGAAAAACTTGCATTTATAGACAAGGGTGACCTAAAAGGGGTAGGTGGTGGGGTTCCCAAGCATTTTTTAATTCTTATAAAATCGTTAAATTATAAGTATTTTTTTGTGAATAACGGTGAAAGCCCTATTACAAAATGGAATGATAGGAAAATTGTCTTTCAAAATTCCAAACTTGAAATTTAGATAATGTTGTCCCAATTAAGAATCTTTTCTACATCCACGCGCGTGTCAAAAAAATATGAAGGAAAAGGCAAAAAGGATACCAAATTATAGAAAAACTAATAATGTGGCGTGATAGATAGGGTATGGCGTTGGGGTTTATTATTAGGATGACTTTAATTTTCATCGACTGATAATGCTACTTTCTTCTACTTTTGATAATTTGAAATTGTAGAAATTAATGAGGTACGGGAATTTAGGTGACGGTCTAAACTTGGAATAGTGTGTTACTATATTTTGGTGACATCTACTTTTAGATCGAAATTCACTAAATTAAATAATTATTATTCCCGACTTTTTATTTCCGAAGTACTATTATAATCGGATGATCATTTGAACGAAATACAGTTCTTGCGCAAAATAATTTTTTTTTGGTTGCTATGTTAGTTGAGTTACTGCTAATTTCGGCACATTAATTACACCTAATAAATTCGCTTATGTTGCATTTTTAGCGAAGCATCGAAAACGACTGAAATTCGAATCAGATGTGATTTTAATATTGACAAGATTTGGTGTTTGTTATCTTGTAATTTGTGGACGTGTGTGGTTTCACCACTTACACTACAAGTAGTTACGGTTTGTAATAAATATAAATATGACAGTCTATAATCATTTTTTTTCTTTTACCTTTTGAATTCAAATAAGGCCAAAGTTTGCGATATAAGTGGGAATAAATAGTACGTAGTGCAATATAAGTGGGAATAAATAGTAGTAATTAAAACTCATCAAAAACCACCCAATATTAAATAGATCACATAATATCATATATGTACACATTACAGCACACATATGTACATAATAAAGTTTGCGATATGAAACATTGAAAGACAATGATTCGATTTCGACAATAAAATTTTGAAATCAAGTCATTTATAGCATGCATATAAATAGCAACGATCATAAATATATTTTCAAACAAGTGATATAATGAAATGTACAAATAAAATTATTAATAGTAATTGATTTGAGGCAAGCAAGTTCAATTTTTTAAAGATCGAACCAGCTCACTAGCTTATCACGAACGATTTCAACCATATTGAAATCTTATTTGAGATTAAGAGGGTTGTTTGGGCTGAGCTTATAAGTCTTTGAAACAACTTATAAAATTTGTTTAGAAAACATAAGTTCGCTGCAAAGTGTTTGGCAAAATAAGTTCTCTAAACAAACATAATGTTGTGAAAATAAGCTCCAACAAATTATAAGCTCCCCTAAAATAAGTTGGTCAACCCTAACTTATTTTTTCATAAACTTATAAACAAACATGAATTTACCAAAATAACTTTATTATAATTCGTTATTTGGTACATATATACTATCAACTTCACATTTAATCAATTTTATCTCTCTAACTCACGATTCTCTCTCTAGCTTATAAGATCAATTATCCAAACACTTTAACAACTTATAAGCACTTGAGACATTACTCTTATAAGTTCTTGAAACATCTTATAAAATTTCTTGGAGCTTATAATTTCTCTAAAATAAGCTTAGCCAAACACCCCCTAAGTGTTCAAGTTCGAGTTTCACCTTGAATATATATTATGATCCAATAAGAATACACACGATTAAAAAGTTAGTTTAATTAAAGACAAATGGGAAACGTTGGTTGTGAGAAAGAAAAGCAAACACATGATCATGACTCATTGTATTGTACTACACATCTTTATTGATGCCAACAACCTACTCATGCACTTGGCCCCTTCATTTACTATGCTTTCAACAATCTCTCCAATATTTATATGAACTCATTTACACTGCAGTTTTCTCATATTAAAAAAGTTGCTTTCAATGGCGATAGTTCGAATCCTACTGTTGTCCGTCCTCGCTTTGGCTCTCGTGAGAGCTGACGATGAGCTCTACACGAGCCAAGTCGTCGAAGGATCGGTCAATTGTCTCGATTGCCCTCGAGGCTCTGATCTTTCAGGTTCTGTCGTAACATTAATTCGTGTATTTTACTTTTATATGTTTCACTTTGGGTTGGGAAGGTCTTTTTTTTCTCAGTTGAGTAGTCAAGGTTGAGAGTGTTTGAAAAATGAAATACAATTATCTAAAAATAGGTTTGAAAAATAGTTTTTTTTTTTTTGGTATCATGGGGAACCCGCAGCCGCTACCTTAGGTGCGCACTGGGTAAACCCCACGGTCCTGTGTAATAGCCTGCAAACCACACAGGATAGGTAAACCACACTTGGAAAACCAGGTGTGACAGGCTCAAACCTATAGAGGCGTTTGGTGGGGTTCGAACCTGTGACTTCTCGGCCACATGAACTCACCTTAATCATTGGGCTGTCCCTAGGGGACACTAAACCCTAAACCCTAATATTAGTTGTAAGCATGCTTCGTGGGCTATTGCCTATATTTGATGATATACAATAGTCTCTCACGAGGGATATTAGTCGTAATTCCTATCATTATAAAAAGAAGTGCTTCAAGTGGGCTCATACAAAATTAACAGCCTTTAAAACATTATACTTAATTAATTTGCGTATGCTTTAATTTCTTCACATATGCATCAACACTTATAGTTGCTTCTAAATTAAGCAACTTTTGAAACCTAACAAAATCACCACTTAAAGCAACATGAATTCAAAACACACACACACAGCAAACTATGTTTGTAATAAGTAATTAATTAACCATATTGTCTCCCTCTTCTTAGGGCTTCAAGTCTTGGTAAAATGTGACAAAGTGAAGAAGCTGGCCATGGCCTACACCGAAGAAGACGGCGGCTTCACGACGGCGCTTCCATCCGACGGCGGCCCGACTACGGCGGCGGCTCCCTCCAACTGCATGGCCAAGATCATGGGCGGGCCCCACCAGCTGTACGTCTCAGGAAAGGACTCCATCGTCCAAATTGCAGATGCCAAGGAAAAGCCAGGCCTCACTACCACCACACCCCTCTCCTTCTACAGATCATGCCCTTCGAAGGGGATGTGTGGAGGCAAAGACGTTGGCTTTGCTTCTTCCAAGACAGTGGATTTGCCTTTGCCAAAAGAGTGGGGCCTAGCACCAACTAGTTATTACGTCCCATTTCTCCCCATAATTGGGATTCCATAAATTAATTAGGTTTGGTTATCAGTGTCTGTGATAATTAAAAGAAACAAAGAAAAACATATTGTCTGATGGTTTGTTGTTTCTCATATATATGTTTGAATATTAAGTGTTTGAGTCAGAGAAAGAAGAGTGAGAGGAGTTTGTGTGTGTGTGTGTGTGTGTGTATGGATACGAATAAGTTTGTTTCTTTGTATGCAGCTAGGATGTTTATAGCTACTATGTAAAGTGGTTTGCCTTATCTTGAATTTGCTTCTTGAATTCTTGTCGTTCAATTTTTTTTCATGTTGTTTCTCGATATTGCACCAACCTCAGTTGTAAGATGTGGCTGAATCACAAGTTTTCTATAAATTAATTAGTAATATTAAGGTAAAAAATTGGAGAAAGTAGTGCCTTTTATGGGGTCATGTATATATCTTTCAACATATGTCTTTATAACCGATGAAATTATAAGATGAAACATAAATAGTGATATAGAAAATAGAGTCTCTATTTCTTTTTAAGTAAGCCCCATATTTACTTTTAATGAACTTTTTATTTACACAAAAAATGTCCACATTTTACAACAAACACTCTTGTCTAAAGTAAAATTCACATTTTTGACGGCCCAATTTAGAATGGGTCAGGTTCTCGGGTAGGATCCATTAGGGCCCAATGTAGGCCCAAATCAAATGCTATTCCTCCCACTTATAAATGATAAATATAGTGGAAATATATAGAAATACACTTTTTTAAAATTGAATCAAGATATATCCAATCTTAAAAACAATGCCGCCAGTATACCCATTTCATTTTTAAATATATTTTCAACGCATTCAACGAATCGCATGCGTAAAAACACAATCATTTCAATAATCAATCAAATCAAAACCGTTAATTTAATTTAATTTAATTTACAAATTAAATTAAACTAAAGTTATAATTTGTAAAATTAAATTAAATTAAATTAAATTAAATTGTACAAATTAAATTAAATTAAATTAAAGGGGTGGGTTGGCCGGCTTGGGTGGGGTTGGCGTGGGATGGGGTTGGCGGTGGGGTGGGGTTGGCGGGTGGGGTGGGTTGGCCGTGGGGTGGGGTTGGCCGGTGGGGTGGGTTGGCCGTGGGGTGGTGTTGGCGGTGGGGTGGGGTTGGTGATGGGTTGGCCATGGGAGGGTTGGCCGCCCGTTGGCCGCCTAGGGGTGGGGTGTGGGTTGGCCGCCTGGGGTGGGGTGGGTTGGCCGAGGGGTTGGCCGTGAGGGAGGGTTGGCCTGCCCGGGGTTAGCCTTGAGGGGTTGTGGGGGTGGGTTGGCAGCATAGCCGCGCTCGGGTTGGCAGCATTGGCCGTAATTTTATTAATTATTTATAATCATTAATTATTAATTATTAATTATTAATTATATTGAATTTATTAATTAATTATAAATTAATTATAAACCGCGCATTAATTATATTGAATTTATTAATTAATTATAAACTAATTATAAACCGCGCCTATGGTTGGCCACCGTTAATTTTATTAGTTATTTATAAATTTAAATCCTTATCATTAATTATTAATTATTAATTATACTGAATTTATTAATTAATTATAAATTAATTATAAATTAAATTTGATTATTAATTATTAATTATTAATTATATGATTTTATCAACACTTTTTGTAAATTAAATACACAATTAACGCTCAACAACTTTTTCAGTGAATTTAATTCGCTCAACAACTTTTTCAGTGAATTTAATTCGATCAACACGAATTTACTTATCAACAACTTTTCATCGACTCAACACAACTATTTACTTCGATCAACAACTCTACTTTACTTATCAACAACTTTTCATCAGTAAATTTACTTCGATCAACAACTCTACACAACTATTTACTTCGATCAACAATTCTACGCCAACAAATATTTCGGAATTATACATATATTTCATTCTCCCTCTCGCTCTCGCTCTCGCTCTCGCTCTCGCTCTCTCTAAGTGGATTATAACTCGCTCTCGCTCTCGCTCTCTCTAAGTGGATAAGTGGATTATAAAAGGTAATTTCAATATTTTGATGTAATTATTGTTAGATGAATTTTATTTTGATGTAATTATTGTTAGATGAATTTTGGTGAATTTTTAATTAATTTCAATTAATAATTATTTAGGGTTATAACCATTGTGCATTTGTATGAATAATTAATTAAGCGTGCTGTATTATGAATTTTTAGATGAATTAAATTTGTATGAATAATTAATTAACCGTGCTGTATTATGAATTTTTAGATGAATTAAATAGTTTAGATGAATTAAATAGTTTAGTTTAGTTTAATTTTAGTTTAGTTTAGATCAAGAGTTGAATTTTAGTTTAGCCAATGGTATGGGTTGGTCATGGGTGGGGTTGGCCGTGGGGTCATTGGTAGTCTGGGTGGGGTTAGCCATGGGGTGAAATGGGGTTGGCCAGGGGTGGGTTATTACACGGTTGGGGTTGGCCATGAGGTGGGGTGGGGTTGGCCATGGGGGTGGGGTTAGCAGGTGGGGGGTGGGGTTATCGTGGGGGTGGGGTTGGGTTAAATTAAATTTTGGGGTTGGCAGTGGGGGTGGGGTTGGTCGTGGGGGTGGGGTTGGGTTAAATTAAATTTTATGATTTTGTAGTTGAATTAAATTATAGTTAATTTAGTTTAGTTTAGTTTAGTTTAATTATTATAAATACGTAACAATACAGTTGAATTTTTCATTTAGCTAGTTTAGTTTAATTTATAACATTTAGTTTAATTTAGGTGAATTATTATTTAATTTAGTTTAGTTATATCCGTGTCGATGAATTATAATATTTAATTATTATTTAGTTTAGAGATTTATACACGTCCATTATTGTGCATTTGTATTATTTATTTAGTTTATGTGAATTATTATTTGATTTAGTTTACGTTCATTTTTAAGGTTTTCATTTAGTTTAGTTTAGTTTATAATTTATTGTTCTTATTATTAAACATTCGTGATCAATGTTACTGTTTTTATATTTAATTTGTATTATTTATTTTAGATGTTTGTTTTATAATTAATGAATTTTTAATTAATTATTGTGCATTTGTATGATTTAATTAGATGTCGGGGTGGAAGAATATTATAATTAGATATGGAGGATGTTGGGATGATTGTTTGAACTCATCATGGTGCATCATCATATACCTTTGTTCGGATCGATAATGCACTTATTTGGGAGTTAAGAGAAAGCATTAATTCCTCTCGGATCAAATTCTTTTGACTACCAAATACATTATATATCGAGATCTCGAGTGGTAGACTTATCAAATCACTTTGACTCACCGATGATCGCCTAGCTCGATTGTGCGAGATTTATGCCCAACCGTAGTGTATGTGACATACGGAGGCGTCGGCCCCAACCGTAACACAAGCATATATGCCACAATTGAGCAACCACGTGATACAACGATGACTACGCTCACAATACTCATCTCTGGATGAGTCATTCACACAACAATTTGGAGCATATAATTGGTTTGAGCAAAATACACCTCGAAGTGCCGCAACATGTGCCCGAAGTGGTCGACGCGATCGTTGACGACGGTGATGATGATTTAATACGTCGTCGGCGAAGAAGAACAAACATCGTCGATGAAGAAGAGGAGGAGGAGGAGGAGGAGCGTGCGGTGCAAATGTGATCTCCGCACGTTTGTAGAATTTGATGCGTGGATACGTCGAGAGGGTGGAATAGAAAATTACTTGGGATGATTATGCGAGCAACACGCGGGGGTAACCGGGGACTCGAGGTAGAACAAATGGAAGAGATGAGCAATTGGCTAGCTCCTATTATTCCTCATGAGGCTTGAACAATCTTTTGCTAGTCCTCTCGACTCTATTCCGAACCCGATGAGTGACGAAGGTTCCATCTTCGACAACAAGGTGGACCTTAAGATATCGATCGGTTTGTGGCACATGGAACAAAGAGCGAATTTGTTATTCCGCGATCGGACCGCATCCGGATTACGCTCAAATGCGATATCGTGATCGTTGTCCGTTTATTGCGCGCATCGCAATGTGGTGGTTTTGGTTTGTGCGCAGTTTGATGCCGTATACACTGTGTAGATGATCTCGTGAATACCGAACGCGCAAGGTCAAAGCCCGTGTGATTGCAACATACATAGCGCGAAAAATACGCGAGGACGGTGAAGTCGTTAAGCCGAGATCGATTATGGCCGAGTTACAACGAGTATGGCGTGCGGCGTCATATCTTGTCGCGGTGAGAGCTCGTAATAGGCAATCGAGATGATATATGGTGGGTATGAACAATCCTATCGATGCTTCCGGGTTATCTTCACATGTTGCGGACAACTAATCTGGTTCGTTGATTGACTTGGATATTGGACCGGATGGTCGTTTCGCCATCTTTTGTAGCGCTTCGGTTCCACCGACTCGGTTACACGTTGTGCATGAGGCTGTTATTGTTGTGGATGGCACGCACTTGAAGGGCCGCAATAAGGGTATATTGTTTGTTGTTTATTACGGCGACGACAACGAGCAAGTTTTTCCATTGGCTTATGGAATTGGTCCGATCGAGAATGATTTATCATGGACTTGGTTTCTGGAACACGTGAAGACTGCTTACCAGTCGAATTCCGAGACGTTGATTGTGTCTGATGCGCACGTCAGTATATCCAATCTTTGTGAAAAATGTCTTTCCGGAGAACGCCCACGGCTTATGCTACTACCATCTGTTGAAAAAAATCACGCCTTTTGGGAAACCGTCGGTGGCATTGTACTGCAGGCGGCTTATGCATATCGGGAGGCGGAGTTTGACAAAGCAATGAACATGTTAAAGTCCTCGTGCTAAAGATAGACCCACCGGTGGTGCATATGGCAAGTTGATGAGGTAGGAGTTGAGAAGTGGGCGAGATCAAAGTGCCTGTGAGGCGCTATACCTTTTGACTTCCAACATTGCCGAGTCCTTCAATGCTCGGTTGTTGTGGGCAGACGATTGCCCATTTGCTCTATGGTTGAAGCGATTCGTCATATCATAGAAAATGGTTCGATCAAAGACTTGAAGCAAAGAGCATACCCTACCGACCTAACCCCAAGTCGTCATGAAGATACGGGCGGAGTCGAGAGATCACGCCGGTATACTATAGTGCCCAAAAGTAACGACATTCAAAGTCGAGGATGAAACCAAACCTTCAATGTCAATCTCGGGACGGAATCGTGCTCGTGCTTGGAGTGGGACATGGATCTCGATCCGTGTTCTCATGCGATTCAGTAAATATACGGATGGAGCTACATACTAAATATAATTTTTTAGTACGGTATTCCAATTTATAACTAACAACTTTATCATTGTTTTTATATCGAATTTTAATTTATGCAGCATAAAGATGACCAAATTTCCAGCTATGTGGGAGAATACTACCACGCCGAGAAGCTAGTACAGCCTACTACATACAGAGTAAATCATGTTCCGCCTCAATCCGGTTGGATGCTTCCACCGATGTCGCAGCCGTTGAAGTATTACCACCGTGGTCCGACAAAGCGGTCGTCCAAAGTTGGGCGCCATCGTCATCCAACCGAACGCCCCATCAAGATCCGTGGAGGGAGATGGGGTCAAGCAGTACAAGTCGTGCACGTAGGAGGTGTGGTTTGTGTGGATCCGCAGATCACACGCGACAATCATGTCCTTATTTACCATCCCATTAACTTGATATATGAGTTTAATATGATAATTTAAGCATTCTATGAATTTACTAGAATTTTCTAAATTCATATGTTGAAATTGAAAATTTTTAGTTCAGGTGCTTAATTTCTCTCTCTATATATATATATATATATATTAAAGTTAATATATGATGTTAATATTGATGATTAAGCTCACATATGATACTAAAGTAAGAAGTTGGGAAGAAATTAAAGGAAATTATAATTTATGTATATGTTAGTGAAACATATTATGTAAGTAAGGAGTAATGAAGCTTAATTAAGTGATTATAAATGGTTGATATACCTAAAAGTATACTAATAAAATGATGCTTGCTTTAATTGTTAAGGCGTGTTTGTACGCTAGTTATGCAAAGTAATACTAAATTAGCTGGGTTTGTCTAGTCGTTTGGTAGTTTTCGCATTAACTTAAGGGCCCAAGTTATATGTGTGGCCGCCAAAACCACCAATTTCACTATTTGCTAGACATGCGCATGACCCTAGTTAATAAAAAAAATTGAACAGTGTCATTTTGAAATTCTCAAACCCAAGAATACCCTCTTCTCCCATTCATTCTTTTTTCCAATTTCAAAATTCGGTAAATCTGAAGCTCGACATTCTTTTTTCAATTTCAAAATTAATTAAATCAAGCTCGACATTCTTTTTTTCCAATTTCAAAATTCGGTAAATCTGAAGCTCGACCCATTTGAAAATAAAAAATATAAATTCAATTTGAAAATCATAAAACTTATTTTTCCGATTCTTCATCAAACCGATCGATCGGTTTTTTAATAAAACCGATCGGTTTTTTCATAAAACCGATCGGTTTTTTCATAAAACCGATTGATTTTATGAAGAATCGATTGATTTTATTTCAAACCGCTAGGAAAAATCGATTTTTATAAAATTCAATTCAATTTATTTTTAAATTTATGAAATTTAAATTATTTGAAAATAAAAATCTAAATTTATAAAAAAAATTGAATTGAAATATATATTAAGATTGAAGAGTCTAAATAATTAAGATTGAAATTAATAAATCTAAATACATGTTGAACCACAATCTAAATCTATATTACATGAGATGAAAAAATCTCTATGCTACTGTCTACTAGTAGATGCTCTTCCTCTTCCTCTTCCTCTTCCTCTTCCTCTTCCTCTTCCACTCGGATTCGGCTCACATAACTGAAATATATTTCCACCTATTTGATGTCTATATGCTACAACTGCAACACTAGACATATGCTCGATACTCGGTGAACCAGAAATAAGACGTTCTACAGTCATGCATGCAAATGGCCCATCATTGAAATCGTCTTCCTGGTCAAATACCTCTGAAGGATCAGCTCGTGTAATAATCGCTTCATTGTTCCATGGTGGTATTCGGTGGGAGTTATTCTCGAACCATCTAGTGAATATCAGAAACTGCCGCAATAATCTATTGAGGCACACGAAGTCCATCATCCTCGCATCCACTTGATCCTGGTCCATCCGCCAAATACGCGAGTCAAACAGCACGCAATGACCCGAGTACATATCCACGCGACATATCACGAAACGCCGCTCGTCATCGACGCATGGGATGATGATCTATAAAATAAATATTTAGAGAAAATAAACATAACAACATTTCAATTTTTTCACGTATTGTATTAAATAAGGTTACCTGTGTGGCATCTAACCATGATGTATGACCGGCAAAGCCGAGGACAACTCCAATCCAATGCGCTGGTGGCTGCCATACAGAAGCAACGTTCTCAGGGGTAATGATCAATGGTGCTTCACGCGTCTTGAATGTAGACGAAAGCGTTGCGTATACCTCGGACCATGAATTTTGCAGAAACATCTATTCAACATTGAAAA
Source organism: Salvia rosmarinus (assembly GCA_036937905.1). Taxonomy (NCBI): domain Eukaryota; kingdom Viridiplantae; phylum Streptophyta; class Magnoliopsida; order Lamiales; family Lamiaceae; genus Salvia; species Salvia rosmarinus. Next base: position 68,360,629 of record CM072823.1, read on the forward strand.
CATATCAGTACCCGATACTACACATATATAACATATATTGATTGTATTAAAGACACAATACTTACGAAAAAATTAGTATCAAGGATGATTGTGTTATGAGAATCCACCCCATCTAATAAGTCGATCCCGGTATCGAGTCTCGTCCTCAAATACATCATGTATAAATCGACCATCTGCAAAATTATTTTAGGATACATATCAATATAAGTAGATGTACTTCAAAAAATAAAGCATATTGTATAAAACGTATTTACCCGAACATCAAAAGGCCTCTCGGCGTTCGATACACACGAACCATCGAACACGAGTTGACGGTCAAGACTCAACAACCACCATCGTGTCATTTCTCATCATCAAGAAACGCGGTAGTTCATCAATACATCTTCGGATAATGGACGGGAACGGGCTATTCACATACGGTGACCTCGGTCATCTGCGCAGCTGAACCTTACTCGTTCGCTTCACGAGTTGGCTAATTTTGTTAAAGCAACGAGTTAGAAAAAGTAAACATATCAAATATGATGCAATAATATAAAATAAGATAATTTACCAATGGTCTCGGCATCTCGGCATGGAATGACGAAATGGATCCTCGCTGTGTGATGGGCTAATGAATCCAGAGGTAGATCCATACTCGTGAGACCGACGATGAGGTGTATACTCGGGTGGGTGTCGAGACGCCGGATCTGCTAGAGGAGTCTCACTGGGGTACATCGATGTAGGAGTACAGTAGAAGGCCCCGGTCCCGATCGTCACCCGCATCGCCGGTGGGGTAGTTCCACGACGGACGGCGATATGCCTCAATCTTGCGCGAACATCTACATCGACACCCTTCTATCATGGACTCAAACCACGTCTTGAGTCCTCGAATATTCTCTAACCACATCATTGATCGTGTATCGTGATCCAACGACGATCCTCCGACTCGGGCGTCGTGGTGCTCACCGCCGCTAGATGAAGAGGAACGTAGCTGCCTCGTCGCGCCCCGATCCCGATCGCGTCCCCTATATCGATCGGCGTCCTCGTCCGACGCGACGCTCTATCCCCACTGCATCGATGTCGTGGCTCCTCATGCCCTCGGGCTCCTCCTCGGGCTCTCATCAATCTCTTCAACAACAGAAGATGCGTGCCCGCATCTGCGATCGATCGCCGACTAACCCCACATCGATAGAAGGCCCCGCCTAGAACGAGGTCATCTAGTGCGGGCGGGGTTGTTCCCAGGCGCATGATGGGAACGGGTCTCCTGTAGTTCACTCCCGGCACCCGGATATAGAGATGACGATAATACGCATGCTCATCTCATAGTCGTCCGGGACTAACCCCACAACGGTTGCCCCTCACGATCGAACAGGGGCTGTGTATCCACGTCAATCATCTTCGTGAACTTCCACCTCATGCATCTAGGATACACATCCTCCCGGACATACTTTGCAACCGTCGTGCCAAGATCCGGGATGATCTCTAGTGACCAAATATATAATGCCCATGATGGTCCGTAGAAGTGATATTTGGCCCCGGTCTTCATATTCCACATGTAGTGTTGTAGAATTTGATACGCATATGCAGCCCATGGAAATCTGGCAAATACGTCCAGATCGTCAACTAAGACCCAAATCCACGGATCCACAGGTCGTGGCAAGTCGATACCCAAGACGAATGCGTAAAGAACTAAGATGTGGGCCACACGGAGATATAGATGACCGCCAGCATCATCAATCGGACAGTCCGTATCAAAGAATCTCACACCTAGATTCTCTATACTAGTCCTTCCGCTACCAACAAACCTTCGATAAACCTCAACGGATTGCGGATCGTACTCGGCTGTAGGATCGAAAGATGACGTCCCAAAACTCAAACCCGTCACGAGCGCAAAATCCGAGAAGGAAAAACAAACTGTCCTCCCATTAATAAAAAACCATATCGCCTGATCGTCAGCACTAGGAGGGGGCCTAATCTGTCGGGATACCATATGGTGCAAACTCATGTTTGACTTGGATCCAGGTTCCCAACCAACAAAGTGACCGAAACATCCTTGCCTAAACCTATCCACCAGGTCTTCACCACCTATATCTCTCAATCTCTGTATGACCCTTCTTAAATAATTGGGCTTGAAGTACGTGCTGATTGTGGATAGACGATTGATGGTCTCGGGCCTTAAGAACTCGATTTCCTAATTAAGAAATATGTCAATTAGTGTGTTCACACATATTGTGAAATTAATTCCAAAATTATATAGAATTGGTGGTGAACTTTTTTGTGTCTTGATTAACATAGAATTGAAAATTTTTGTTCCCTATGACTAATTTTTTGTGGATGGACTTAAGAACTTTACCCATGGAACACATTATCCACTATATATTTTGTTTCTAAGTTCACAAAAATTACAGGGGAAGTAAACTGCATTAGACAACCTTTGTGTGTTAGCATAGCTGCAAGGATTGAAAATTTCTACCTAAAAATTACTTGGTGGATATTTCTACCTAAAAGAAATATATTTGTTAAATTTAGTAACATAAGATTAACTACTTATCAACACTTTACCGCTTATAATTTCAAAGCGTCTTATTAATAAACGAATTCTACCGAAATTTCGGCAGAGTAACGTTTATAATATGATTTGCCAAATCAATCAAAACTCATCCAAATTCATCCCAAACTCCCCAAACCATACATAATAATTCACAAAGCATAGATTCGAATTAATGTCCGAATTCACAAAGCATAGATTTACAAAACATAATAATTCATGTCCGAATTCATAATTAATATCCTATCACATATATTTGAATTATTTTAAAGCATAAACACAACACAATATATAGTTAAAAAGCATAGAAAATACATAATTAACAATATATAGTTAACAAAGCATATAAATACATAATTAATAATATATAATTAACAAAGCATATAATTGAAATTATAATTAAAATCATAATAATTAACAAAATATACAAAACAACAATATAAATAAACAAAATACAACAATATAAATATATATTGTAGAATACGTGATTTTTCGTGAATTTGTAGTTTTAAGGTGACATACATGTTTTTTAAAAATACCTATCTAATTATGAAAAGTTAAATAAAATAATTTTGTAATATTAGTTTTCCAATAAAAGCAAAAATAGTATGAATTTTAATAGTAATTATCAATTTCTACATAACGCCTATTTTCTATGCTTTTTACATAATAATTATCAATTTTTACATAACGCCTATTTAACATAAATATTATCAATTTTAATAGCAAGTATCGATTTTAATAGTAATTATCAATTTTACTATAACGCCTATTTTTGTTTTTCCAATAATAGTAATAAATAAAAGTTAATAGAAATACAAGCAATATCAACAATTCAGATATAAACATCCATTTTGAACAAATATAAATAAACAAAATATAATAATATAAATAAACAATTAACAATAAATTGTACATGTGTACACTACGCTTTTACTAAATAAGTTAAAACATAATAAATTATGAACTATCAACTATTGTCAAATCACACAATAAATTATGCACTATCACAATAAACAATAAATTATAATTTAACTATCACAATAAACAATAAATTATAATAAATTATGGACAATCAACTAATATCTAATTATGTCTAATTAAATAAATTATCTTTGGTATACATTTGAGATTATTTTAATCAAAGTCTACTGTTGTTATCCATATGTATATTATCAAATATAATTTGCATAATAATTCACGATAATAATAATAATTAAATTTAAATTTGATAATTCACTTATTATAAAAAACATAATTAACAATATAACAAAACATATAATTCAAAATTCACTAACCATATAAATACATAATTAATAATATATAATTAACATAGCATAGCATATAATTGTAATTATAATTTATAAATCATAATAATTAACAAAATATAATTGTAATTATAATTTATAAATCATAATAATTAACAAAATATAAAAACAAACACGTGACATTGTGGTTGGCAGCGTGGTAGGTTGGCCGCACGGTGTGTTGGCCGCGAAGGATGGGTTGGCCACGGAGAGTGGGTTGGCCGCCGGCCAGCGGAGGAGTGGGTTGGCCGAGGGTGGCTTGGGCGCGGTGGTGCGTTGGCCGCTAGGGTGGGTTGGCATGGCGTGGGTGTGTTGGCCGCGCGTGGGTTGGCCGCCGGTGGGTGTGTTGGCCGCGGGGTGGGTTGGCCGCGAGGATGGTTTGGCCGCCGTGTGTGTTGGCAGCGTAGGGTGGCTTGGCCGCTAGGGGTGGGTTGGCCGCAGGAGTGGCTTGGCCGCTAGGGGTGGGTTGGCCGCCTAGGGGTGGGTTTGCTGCCGGTGGTTGTTTGGCCGTGGGTTGGCGGGTGTCATGAGTGTGTTGGCCGTTGTGGCGCCGGAGGGTTGGCCATGGAGGTAGGTTGGCCGGAAAGCCGCGGGTTCGTGGAGTTGGCCGCGGTGGGGAGTTGGAGGAGTTGCTTGGCGGTGAGGGGAGTTGGCGGGAGTTGCTTGGCCGCCGGTGAGGGGGGAGTTGGCCGGAGCGAGAGAGAGTAGAGAGGTGCGAGAGAGAGAATAGAGAGTGCGAGAGAGAGTAGAGAGGTGAGAGAGAGAATAGAGAGTGGGAGAGAGAGTGAATTTAATTGGATTCTGAAACAAATTGTTTTGAATTGTAGTGTTTGTAAAAATGTGAAAGATTCTTGTATCTGCAAAGATTCTTGTATCTGCAAAATTTTGAATTGCAGTGTGTGCGCCATCAGTCAATGGCACAAACTTTGATAATGGGCACAATTTTTCGTGTTTAACAGTTTATTGATTTTGATGAAAATATAATAAACTAATGAAATGGGTATAGATGGAACTATTTTTCTGAAATGGATATACATAGCACACTTTTTTTCAAAATAGTGTAACTAAGCTCCGCACCCATAAATATATATGCATTATTCTAAACTAAGACAGACTGTCTCGTTAAATACTTAAAATCAGAAAAAATAAACTCAAAATACGCCATCTTTACTGTGATAACAGAATCTCTGACATAATTTATTTTTCTTCAAAATATTGGGACCCACGAGAATGAATCACAAACTGTATGTACTTCATGCACGGAAAGGTGTACTTTGTATTATCATTGTTGACTATAAACATAAGAACCCGAAATAGGACAAACACCCCATGTGGATTTACTCTGTCTAAGCCGCGTTTTATTGTCATTCTTTTGATTTGCTTTTATTTATAATTGTGTGATTTTTTCCTTTCTTTTTTCTTCTCATAATTTTATGAACCAACATTGAAGTTGGACATGTATGGCTCATTTAAATTAACCCTCGCAATAAAAGAATGTTTATCCTGACTTATGACTTAACTTGATTTTGGAAACACTAGAATACTTCTAATTTTTGTTTGTATGTTTGGGAGCTTATTTTACCAAACACTTTGCAACATTTTATAAGCTCCTAAACAAATTATAAGTCGCTTTTAAATTAAGACCGTATCATTTAAAATTTTAAAGAAAAATTACATAAAATATATACGTGTATTGGCCTTGTGGTTGATTGATTATTTGAGATCAAAAGTTTTAGAACCGAATCAACTGTCGCGATGTATAAATCATGTCTTCTCGAAAAAGATGTATGTGCATTTTTATTGATTCGTTCAATGGATGGAGACAAGATATTTCAATTTAAAATATGATATGATTGCCTCAAACTTAAAAATTAAATGGTTTTAGTTATAATTCTATCACTTCACCAAATAAATAATCTTATAAAAATTATTATCAATCTATGTCGCTCTATATATTAGCACAAAATCAATTAATATTTTGAGTTTTCCTAAATTACATATTTTTCAATATCAAATTTGGTGATTGTTAATGTCGTCATTGCATACTTTACTCAATTCAACCATAATGGTTGACAATCGACTGAGAAATAGATAGAAACTAGTGGATTTGGAACTAACATTATCCTGAAATGATGAATTAGCATGGTTAATAACCATTTCTCATTTAGTAATTAGTATGCGTTGATAAACTCGTCTTAATATAGTGCGGGTATACATGTGTTTATTTTCTTTTGACAAATAAAAAGTGACAATTATAATGAAGATTAATTAGTGATGATTATCATGAAAAAATTGACAGTTATTATTTTCCCTTTAACAAAGTGACAATTATCATGAAAATTAAAAGCAACAATCAATTCAGTCCGACACATTACATCCTTAGAACAAGAGTCTGCATGCCTCTTCCTTTTTCTTCAGACACAAACGAACCCGAATTCTCAATTTGAGTTAGAGGTAAAATAACAGAAAATTTAGTTAACAAAAGAAAAGAAAAAAAAAAAAAAACACAAAACTTTTCAGATGCGTACATTAATGTCCATATATACTTTATTCTCACTATATTTTGTAAACAATACCAAACATTAAATATAAAAAAAAGTTTTGTGCGTGTGTTGCTTAGTGGTAGAGTGGTTAATACTCGAGACCAAAGGTCTCGGGTTCGAGTCCACCGTGACGCGACCTTTAAATTTCTGTATTAAATTGACAAAAATATATATATATAAAGTTATATAAAAGGAGACGGTTAGAGGGGTGTAGACTAGTCACTAGGGTAACTAAAAGCAGTAAATTTATAGTGCAAGTCATGATAAATAAGTAAATAACATCGATGTTGCCCCTTGACGGGAAACAATTTCTTTCATAAAGCATTTTCTCCATCCTAAGCGGGGTATTAATACTTCAGTTGACCGGTTCATTATCGTACTAAACCAAATAAAATAAAATAAAATAAAATAAAAAATATGAGTGGATAAAAGTATCCCTATTTTCTTTCCCACACCGCGTGCCAGGATTCACTATCTCCCCATTTTCCAATTTAACACGGAATTAATCCCACCTATTTAAATGGCAACTAATTTCATCACCACTACACCCAAAAAGCTTATCTTAAATCCCATCATACCCTACTAATTTTTGCCCCAACATACCAATACAAACACACACACACACACATAATATGGCAGAAATGGCAACTGGATTTCGCTTTTTCCCAACCGAAGAAGAACTCATCTCATTCTATCTTCACAACAAGCTCGAACTCGAAGAAGACAAAACTAGCAACATTCATCGCGTCATACCAATCCTCGACATCTGCCGGCTCGATCCATGGCAACTCCCAAGTAATTAAGTTTAATGACATCATCAGTATACACGTAACAAGCGACCGATTTGTTAATAATTTTTTGTAATTACTTAATGTTTGCAGCGCATTGTGGGGAGCTGTGCCACGGCGACACGGAGCAATGGTTCTTCTTCATGCCGCGGCAGGAGAGGGAGGTGCGCGGGGGGCGGCCCAGCCGCACCACCGCCTCCGGCTACTGGAAGGCGACGGGGTCGCCGAGCTACGTCTACTCGTCGGAGAACAAGGTGATCGGAGTGAAGAAGAGCATGGTTTTTTACAAGGGGAAGGCGCCCACTGGGAGGAAGACTAAGTGGAAAATGAATGAATATAGGGCTATTAAAGAAGATCTCATCACTTCGATGCCTATGGTACGGACTCGCTCGTCACTATGTCTTATTTTATTCTTTTGTATTTACAACACGACTTTTAGAATTTTATTTAATAAAATTTTTTTTTGGCAGTTGAGACACGAAATGTGTTTGTGTCGAGTTTATGTCGTATCGGGGAGCTCGAGGGCGTTTGATCGCCGCCCGACTAATGTGGCCGGGACGTCCTCCGCCGGAGACGTGAAGTGAAAGAGTTTTGCTGTGACGATTTTATGGGAGAGCTAGATAATGGAGAAAAGTTGAGGGAAATGCTGGTTGTGATGAAATACAAATTTTGCATAGTCTCAATGAAATTCCTGTATCTTGTATTATAAAATAAATTGTGTTTGTAGTGATGATATAACTTTTTAGACATGTTACATGTTGTTGGCATTAACTACTTTATTCCTTTATTCTGATCAGTGATCATGGAAAATATGGGGTGTGAATTGAAATATATTTGGAAATAGTGCTTATTAATTGAATTTGAGGCCGATGATTTGTAAGATCTATAAACAGTTGTTCATTAATGCAAGGTATACTTAGTTTTTTATTGCAAAATGTTAACAAAATTTAACTGAATCGAATCAAATCGAAATTAACGGGTTGGATTTTTTATAGATATATATATGATTTATATGTAAAATTAAAATTTTGAAACCTGAAATTAATTCATAGTTCGGTTTGGAAATTCGGGAAAAAGGGTTTCTTTTTCAAACCGAACATATATAGAAGAATTATTTGTTTAGTATATTATATATATATAATTATTATATATCCACTAATTTAAGGGTTTCTTTGCATTCACAAGACAAACATAGAAGAATATATGTTTGTTTAATATATTAAAAAGTAAAATACGATCTAGTATATAAGGCGTTAATTCTAGCTTTTGTGCATGAAAAAATGTCTTAGTCTACTAATCTTGTCGCGACGGAAAGAAATTCATCTATTATTTATGAAAGCCCTCTAAATAAACTCATTTTTTATGCATATAAGAGAGGCAGAAAAACATTGAAGTGTTTAATTGTAGGATTGGTTGATTAATTACTAATAATTAGGGTGTTTGAATTGATGGAACACAATATAATTGTAAGCTAACCGCAGTCAATCGCAAAAATTCTCATTTCAAGAGGTGATAAATGCAATTTCTAGAGAGCTAGTCGTGCTTGACTTCAGGGTTACATTTAGGTCAACATTAATTTGGTCTAAGTTGAAATTAAGATTAAAAAATAACAATAACTGTGGAAGATTGCATATTAACTGGCACAAAAGAACCCTCTTGTCATTTTCTATCGTACTGCAATCGCTATCAAGACTTGGTCCTCAAAGTCAATTTATTATTTATATTACTTAAATTCTCTAATTAATTTTCATAATTTATTGTTCGACTTTTTGAGAAACATAACAATCAAATGGTGCAAAAAAGCTTTTGTGGAAAGCGGTGGGACAAAAATCCGATGCTAATTTTTAGCAAATTAAAATAGCGACAAACTTTAAAATCTTATATTTTCTAATCATATTTATATATTTTTTCTTTTTATTATCCGTGTGTGGGGGGTGTATATATATAATATTAATGTATATTTTTATATAGAGAGCGAAATCATGACTCCTAGAGCATAAAATTAATCTTCAGACTTAGAACTATACTTTTATTTTCTCTTTCTTTTATTTTTTTCAACTGAGAAGAAAAGTGACAAGGAACTGAACTCAGTAACTACATTTTGACTTTTTGCTAATATAGTACTCCTCCCTTTTAGTGTATCACTTGTGAAAAATACGAGTTTTAATAAAATTATTAGTGAATGTTGTTTAAGTGGAGAAATTATCTCACCATATATTAGATTTTGAGTGGTATGAATGATTTTTGGTAAATAATGTGCGGTTGTGAGGTTGAATAATAAGGAATAATATCATAAAAAGAAAGTGATATATTTTCTATAGACGATGAATAAGTCAATTGTGATACACTTATCATGGACGAGATGATTATTTCTTAATCACAATCATATTTTTGTGATCGAGAAGTTTTCTATTATGATATAATCTAAGGGCATATCTAAGGAGAGTACAAATCTGACCCGTAACCCTTAAATTGTGCATGTAGTCAATGTGTTTGTTTTAGAAAATATTGTTACTTGTAGACTCTTGAGATAGTTTTCTAGAAATAAGAATATATATTTGATAGCTTCATTTATATAAAGAATTTAATTTTGATAGTTTTATTTTGATAGCTTCATTTTCCCCTTGCTTTGAATATTTCAAAGAAGCAGATACATGATAGATTGAAGGATGTCGTTCTTTTCAATTCCAGAATAATCTTCAGTTTATATTAGGTTAATTGTTCCAAACTATATTTATTCAATTTATTGCGTTCTTCACCCAAAATATTTTTATTTATACCACATGAAATTCTCTATCCTATATCTTTCATCGCAATATTATATTGTTCTATAACATTAATTAATCATAAAATCAAAGCAAGCTTGTGTGTGTGTTGGCCTAGTGGTAGAGTGGTTAATGCCCGAGGTCAAAGGTCTCGGGTTCGAGTCCACCGTGACGCAGCCTTTAAAATTTCTGTATTAAATTACCAAAAAAAATAAAATTCAAAGCAAGCATCATCATTTCAAAGAAAGAAATTATAACCAACCAAATATATGTTCCTTTTCATACATGCACCTATAAAGAGTCAAATCTTAACATCCAAATTATTCCACACAAAAACTGCAACTTCACTGATACGGATGGCCAAGATCTAGACCGCATCCTACTAGGTCTATATTTAGATTCGATTTTTTTAGCTTGAATTATGATCATGTCCAAATCTATAGAATTCAAAATAATGAGATCTAGGTCAAGATCCATAACATTCACAAGTTCACATATCTAAACCAGATCCATATTTGTATACCATCAATCCAACCTAAGTTTTCAAATAGATTAGATAAAAATTGATCCATGATGTTATTAAAAGTTATAGTCATATATGATAATTCCAATGAATTTTATAAAATAAAATTAAGACTGTTCCAAAGAATATATATTGCTCAAGAAAACTAATATAAAGAATTTTATGCAGTGAGTCACATGTCACTCCCAAGCATGATTCGCATTTGAAAGATAAAATCAATCTGCCTCTCTAAAACACAAATAACAGTTTTTCACATAATTATCCCGCCCAACATAATAGATAATTTTTTTTTTTCAATTGTCAGTTTTTACACACTAGATAATTGTCTTTTACTATCATATCAATACTTTCAAACCAAATTCTGTCCTTTTCAAGACTCTCGATTCTTCAAAATTCTGAAACAACCACCTTTTAAATTAGAGGATTCTAAAGAGAAATTCAATCAAACAAACAAAATAGCTATGTAGATGCATTACTCACTAGTTGAAGGAAAATGGAAATATACAATTCATACTAACAAAAGGTTAGCAACAACAAAGCATCAGATTATAATAGCTAGCAGTTTTCCCTTAAAACACACGAGAGTGAATTTTGGAAGAAAAGAATAGCCGATAGGGATAGCGTTAGGAATTAATCATTCATAAATAAATTATGTATTATAATATAAATTGATCCAGTGATATAATTCAGATCCAGAGTTTAAAGGAATGATCGAGATCCGATCTAAATTTATTTATTTTTCTATTTTTTGAATATTCATAATTTCATATCCTAAAAATGCATCTACATCTATAGATCTAAACTGAATCCAAAATTCACTACCATCTCTATGCACTAACAATGCTGGAAACAGAAAATTATAATTATGAGTCCACATCCCTAATAGCACCTATTTTATTTTGAAAGTTCTTTCTTTTTCTTAGTTATAACCTTATCAATAAAAATGACAAAAGGTAACAAAAATTAATAGAAATTTTATAGGATCCCTCAATTTTTTTATAGGAGCCGTCGATTAGATTCAAAGAAAATACTAAGGTGGTGTTTACTTTGCATGATTAGCATTTTGAATGATTGACTATTTGATGGATTAAATGTGTGATAAGATAATTTTTATCTATCAATCTTGTGTTTACTATAAAGGATTAGTGAAGGATTAAGATTGAGATAAATAATTCAACCTTTATTTGGAGGATTATTTCAATCATACATATATTGGTTGGATTAATAATTCAAATGATTAAAATAATCCCGGACTTTGGGATATCCTCAAATATTAATCCTTAAAAGTAAACACTTAATTAGGTTGGATTAATTTTATCTATCCAACCTAATCATACAAAGTAAACACGAGTTTTGTATGCAGATATTTTCCTTTGCGTTTTAAATTCGGAAAAGGGCTCAGGAGTTCGTATTTAAACAGGCCGGAATTAGTTGTAATGTCCATATCGCAATATTTATGGGGGGTTGGGTTGGCTCAATCATGCTTGTTAATTATTTTCTGTATTTTAAATTGAGGGATAGTGAACTGTGTTTCGACTCCTAATCAGTAATCACCCACTATTATTCAAAGAAGAATTACTATTAAATTACAATTTAATGAATAATTTATTAGAATGAGATTTATTGAAGTTGTAATTCACTAAATATATTATTGAATTTTTTTTGGGGATTGTTTAATTGTTTTTGTAATCACATTTGCAATGAAATTCAACTCAAATCATTTTTTTTTCTCATCACTTGCATCGAATACGACGGATGGTAGTAAATTCAGATTACGAATCTATATCAACATCTCTCAATTCAAAATAAATTAATAAATAGAAATCTAAAAAGAACCAACCTTAAGAAATTAACCATTATTCCTTTAAAAAAGAATTAACCATTAATCAATGATCGTGAGATATCTAAAATCAAAATAATAAAATAACAACAATTCTCCCCGTTACACTTAACAGAGGTTCTCGAAAAAAAGAAAAAAATACTCTCCCCCCCGTTACAGTTATCCATCACAGCCCGCTGTAATCGTATCAAAACCCTTCGTAACGGCACCTGCTTCCTCTTTTGACTCGCCCGAACAGCTCATCGCCTCTGCGTGGGAGCTCAACAATCAGTAATCGCGTGTCGTAGAATTTCCGTCGGGATTTGGGATGGCGATTCTGTACGGCGTGGTGGCTCGCGGGACGACTGTGCTGGCGGAGTTCAGCGCCGTGACGGGGAACACTGGCGCGGTGGTGCGGCGGATACTCGAGAAGCTCAGTGAGATCGATTCGGCCGAGTCGCGGCTGTGCTTCTCTCAGGATCGCTACATCTTTCACATCCTCCGCTCAGATGGCATCACGTTTCTCTGTATGGCCAACGACACCTTCGGGAGTAAGTCTCTGTTTCCAAATCGAGTGAATTTTATTTACATTTTGATTTGCGGTTCAGGGTTTAATGCGTTGCTAGCCCCTGCCCTGGCCATGATTTAGGTTGCCATATCGATTTTAGGGTCTCGTAGATGCTGAATTTTGTGAACTACACTAGGTGATGATGTATTGTAGATTTGCATAGCGCTAGATGATTTTGAGTGTATAGGTACTGGGCAATGAAATTGATGTGTTAATTTAATTGAACTTTACTTGTATGCGATGGAGTAGTGAGGAACTATTATGTTCGTCTATGATTCTGTATTCATTTGTAACATGGTTGGGTGTTGTAATGGTTTGATTCAGGAAGGATTCCGTTCTCGTATTTGGAGGATATTCAGATGAGGTTTATGAAGAACTATGGGAGAGTGGCTCCTTATGCACCTGCATATGCTATGAATGATGAATTCTCAAGAGTGTTGCACCAGCAAATGGAGTTTTTCTCCAGTAATCCTAGTGCAGATACGCTCAACCGTGTTAGAGCAGAAGTTAACGAGGCAAGTATCTTCATCTTCATGAATAAGAAAATCTGCAAAGACTCTACTTCTGTATTTAATTATTGAAATGCCATGTAAATGATGTGGTTGTGTGTTTTGAGTATAGTATATTGTAGAAAAGATGTTGCTCTTCTCGCCCTTTAGGAAGCCAGCTGCATTTTTGTTATGAATGTTCACTGCAATTCAGTTTCAAGTTTTGTTCATTTGTCTAGGCCTGATTTTTCTGGTAGTAGAAGGTTTTGGAGTGTGTTTCGTTTGAACTTTGATTTCCACTTGTCCTTATTTTAAGTCAATTCTGGGTGTGTGTCCTTATTTCTCAATCTGATTGTAAATGTATGGAGAAAAATGAATAGTGGTTTTTTGTTGTTTTTGGCTTGATAAAATTGCTTCGAGATCCAGTTAGCTTCGGCTGCTATTACCTTCCCAACCATGAATTTTGTTTTTAGGTACTGTAATTATGGAAGCAATAAGAAACTTTCTTTTGCTAGGTGTCAAAAATATAGTCAGTGGAAAAACCAAATTTGTAATTTAAATTTTTCTTCTTTTCTGCAAAAATGTAAATACATGTCCTATATGTGGAAAATTGTTAGTTAGTAACCCAATTGGGGTTTCTTTTCCAAATGATTTGTCTTTGATTTTTTTTATTTCTGCACGGATCATTATCTAGATATGTATTTTAATACCATATTCATAAGGATAAAAGTATAAAATCTACAGATGTTTGTTTTCTATGCAAAAGATTTCATCCCCTTATTAGTTTAACAAGAAAAGTTAGTAGAAGTCAAGAAAGATCCCAAGATTTCTTAAGCTACTTGTCAAAAGAATACATCAACTAGTGTCCAAGCTATTTGAAATCCAGCTTCAAGACCATGCTTCTATTTATAGCACGTGCATCTTTTCTATTGTCATCCTATATCAATAGTTTGTGATCTATGACTGATATATGTATTTATGAATCCGGAGAGCTCTTTTATGCTTCTCATTCTGTGTGTCAATCTTCCCCATCCTTGTTATTGGACTTCTTGTCATGGAACCTCAATTTTGGTTCAGGTACGTACAATCACGGTGGACAACATTGAGAAGATTCTAGAGAGAGGTGACAAGATTGAACTTCTAGTTGACAAAACAGCAACCATGCAAGATAGTGCATTCCACTTCAGGAAACAATCTAAGCGCCTTCGTCGAGCTCTATGGATGAAGAATGCCAAGCTATTGTAAGTTTATGGTGCTGTCTATCGAGTCAAGTTTGTATCTTAAAAATTTACAAGCCTTTTTGTTTTAGGTTTTAGGTACAGACTGCAAATTGTTAATTTGTTTAAGGTAAGTGGCAATGTGTGTCATTGATCGTTGAACTCTTTGGTTCATGGCTATTGACTCAAAATCTTGTGTGGTTCACAGGGCCTTGCTGACGTGTTTGATAGTCCTGCTTCTGTACTTCATAATTGCAGTTGCATGCGGAGGCATCACTTTACCTTATTGCCGATCAAAGTAAACAGCTTTGGTCTACATTGGGTGATGCCGTTTGATATCCAAACCATGTCAGCATTAAACTCCAGGTGCTTTATGGTTGCTTCTATCGGAATGCCTATGGAAAATGTGTCATTTCCAGATAACTTTACTTGATTTCTGCTGTCGTGGCTGTTAAGTGGTGTGATGCACAAAGCATGATAATATCTAGTATATCCGTGATGCAGTTTGATTCCTCTTTCATGTGTAGCATAAAGTGATGGTCTTTTTCTTTTCTGTTCGATTGCGAGTATAAGAGGTCTACTTGTTTGTGAATATGGTGGTGGGAATAGATTTCTTGAAATTCATCTTAGCAGAACTTCATAATTGTATCATCAGCTGCAGGTTTTTAGCGTCTGAAATGTAAGGCGTTCATTTGTATGTGCAATTTTGTAAGGTCTGATCTATGGAGCTAAATTTAATGTCAGTTATATGAGATGGAGTAGTGAAGGTTTTATAGATCTCTCTCTCTCTCTCTCTCTCTCTCTCTCTTCATGATGCGTAGTAGGGATAAAGGAAAATTTGAAGGCAATGTATAGATTGTAGAGCATACCTGAATATTAGGTGGGAAATTGTTGCAATAGTAATAAATAAGTTCGCTTAAAAATTAATTGATAGCCCATGTTTTTTGTTCAGCCAAACTCTATTCTCAGATTTTTATCTTTTCAGAAAGACAATCCAAACGCTTTACGTTTAGTTTGTGTTAATATCATCTTTCGGGCACAATCTGTTTATTGTTATTACTATCATTATTTCTTTGAAATCTTACTATTATCTAGTTGTAGGCATTATTACATGCAACATTTAATTATCAAAAGTAAATCCACGGCGGATCAATCATACTATGTAGTTTTAAACGTGTATTTTGCTTATCCAAAAAAAGTTGATCTTTGGCGGGCTAAGATGGGGCAGTATATAACACTCTTATAAAGGTGAACTTCATATATTTAAAATGTATTATTATAAGGGAGAGCATCCGCTACACCATTATATTTTATATTTGGTCTTTCTAAAAAAATTTGCAATAAAAAAATGGCCGCCCCACAGCGTTCTGTTCATTTATTGGGATTTGCCGCTTACAACAATAATCTGGGGCCAGCCGAAGAATTAATTTAATAATCACGGTGATAATAACATAGAAATGCTAGAATTAAATTCAAAGGTGATGTCTCGTATAAGAGATTTTGGCCTTATCCAATATATTATATACAATTCAAATCCATAATCATTGAAATATCAATATAATTGTGTACAAGACAAATAATTGGGATCAATTGGTATAAGCCAATTTTTGTTGGAGTAATCTTAAACGGAGTTCTCAATTTACTCATTATGGATTCCTATTATAAAAGGTAATAAAATAAAAATAAAAATACGATTATATAATATAACTACATTCTAAATTATAAAAAATAAAATAAATTAAATCAATTTTCTTTCTCTCTGCTGTGTAGTGCAGCCGCTCTCCTCAATCATTTAGAAATTTCCCCCCTCTTTCGGCCTCTCTCTTTTCCGCTTCTCCTCATTCATTATTATTATTTCTGTTATTTTATTAAATATGAAGGTGATAAAAAATGGACATTATTTAGAAGGGATAAGGTGCAAATACACCCTTAAACGTTTTAACAAAAATCAAATATACCCTTATCGTTATGTTTGGTGCAACTTAGCCCCCAACGTATTGAAAAATGGTGCAAAATGCTCTGACGGCAGACAGGAGGATTAACTCCGTTAAAAAAATTGATTTTTTCATTTTTTTTTCCTATTCAATGATGTTTTTCCTCTTCGTCTCGCCCAAAGGCAACAACCATGAAATATGACGCCAGTGTTTTCATGGATTAAAGCAGACGAAATAGCAGATGAAGCACTTGCCAGAATTCTCATTGAGCTCCCCTTTACCATATTGTCGCCACCGCTCCATCGCCTCCCCCTCCGCGCTGGCAACATCGTCGAAATTGCGGGGTCCTCTCCTTTGACCAAAACCCTAATCCTCATCCAGGTGAAACACAACATCTAAATTTCACCCACCAATCGCTATAATAACATGCTCGAGCTCAAATTTAGCTTTTAAACATTTTTATATTTGGTTTTTTGCTCAGGCGATGATAAATTGTATTTTGTCTAAATAGTGGAAGGGTGTTGGCTACGGAGGGCTTGAGTGCGCGGTGTTGTTCATTGATTTGGATTGTTGTTCCAACGTTTCGAGCATCTCACTAGCGTTGCAGCGGCGAATTGTTGAGGTTGATGGTAATTTTTTAGTAAAAGAACTTATTTTTGAGGATTAATGGCTGATATATTTTGATAAAATTGAATTTGGAGAGGGTGAATTATCTTGTTGATGATGTTTAAGATCAAGAAGAAGATTGAAGGAAAACGACGATGAATATGATAGATCGACATACACACAAAATGACAACGTATAAGAAAAAAATAAAAAAAAAATGAAAATTTTGATTTTTTTTCTAACAGAGTTAATCTCATGTCTGCCGTCAGAGTATTTTGCACCATTTTTTAATACGTTGGGGGCTAAGTTGCGCCAAACATAACGATAATGTTATATTTGATTTTTGCTAAAACGTTCAAGGGCATATTTGCACCTTATCCCTATTTAGAATCACCCATATTGTTTTCAACGGCATCTATTTTTCAAAAAAAATTCGGGTCAATTTCTGGGATCCTTTCTGTTCAGTCAGTTAAAGATTCCATTTTTTGGCAGCATTTAATTTTTGGGATTCTTTCTGCACATTTAGTTCAAGAACCTGTTTTATTTGCTCCCTCTCTCTCTCTCTCTCTCTCTCTCTCATGGCGTCTCTTCTCAGTCTCACCCCATCGCCGCTGCTCTCAACTTCAAAGCCATGTTCGTTTCCAGCCAAGACTCCAACTTTGCATCCAATCCCTCACTCCCTTCGCAGAAAAGATCGCCAAACGGCTCAAAGCAGCAAATTCGACAGCTTTCTTGATTTGGAACCCAAATCAAAACCAGAGTCTTTGAATTTCGAAATTCCCTGGTTCAACCAAGCCGACCGTCCCCGGTTCGACGTCATCGTCATCGGCGCCGGTCCGGCCGGTCTCCGGCTGGCGGAGCAAGTCGCCCGGCGCGGGATCAAGGTATGCTGCCTCGACCCTTCTCCCCTTTCCATGTGGCCAAACAACTACGGTGTGTGGGTTGATGAGTTTGAAAATTTGGGATTAGAGGATTGTTTGGATGCAAGATGGCCTATCACTTGTGTTCATATCGATGATCGAAAAACCAAGTATTTGGACCGTGCTTATGGTAGAGTCAATAGGAAGGATTTGAAGTTGAAATTGTTGTCTGATTGTGCAACATATGGTGTGAAATTTTATCAAGCTAAGGTTTGGAAGGTGAATCATGAGGAGTTTGAGTCCTCGATTTCGTGTGACGATGGCACCGAGTTGAGGGCGAGTTTGATCGTTGATGCTAGTGGTTTTGCTAGTGCTTTTACCGAGTATGACAAGCCGAGGAATCCCGGCTTTCAGATTGCTCATGGCATTTTGGCTGAGGTTGATGAGCATCCCTTTGATTTGGACAAGATGGTGTTGATGGACTGGAGGGATTCACATCTTGGAAATGAGCCTTATTTGAGAGCTGGCAATTCAAGATTCCCGACTTTCTTGTATGCAATGCCCTTTGATTCGAACTTGGTGTTTCTTGAGGAGACGTCGCTGGTGAGCAGGCCGGTGCTGTCGTATGCAGAAGTGAAGAGGAGGATGGTGGCGAGGCTGAGGCAATTGGGGATCCGCGTGAGGGCCGTGATTGAGGATGAGAAGTGCTTGATCCCGATGGGAGGGCCTCTTCCTAGGATGCCTCAGAGTGTGATGGCAATTGGGGGAAACTCTGGGATCGTGCATCCTGCAACAGGCTACACGGTTGCTCAGACAATGGCGCTCGCCCCTGTGCTTGCGAGGACCATCGCTGAGTGCCTTGGCTCGACCAGGATGGTTAGAGGGACCCCCCTTTATCACAGGGCTTGGGATGGGTTGTGGCCTGTGGAGAGGAGGTGTGTGAGGGAGTACTACAATTTTGGGATGGAGACGTTGTTGAAGCTCGATTTGAACGGGACGAGGAGATTCTTTGATGCTTTCTTTGAGCTTGATCCTCACTACTGGCATGGCTTCCTTTCCTCAAGACTCTCTCTGGGTGAGCTTATTATGTTGGGGTTGTCACTCTTTACGCATGCTTCAAATCCTACTAAGTTGGATATGGTCACAAAATGCCCTGTGCCCATGGCTAAAATGGTTGGAAATTTGGCCCTTGAAGCCATTTGATTGAAATAATTGTTGTTTTTTACAAATGTTTCTTGATTATATGTGGTGATATACTTGCAAGAAATGGGAATTTTGTTCTGTGAAATTTGCAGTTTCTTTTGTTCTGTGTTCTTAGTGTTTGAAATGTGTTAAAAATGTTAGTCATTGAGGAATGTAACCGTGAAATAAAATACAGATATATGATTTGACAAGGTGAATACAATAATCTCATAGTTATTTCTGTTGAACTTTTCAACTTGAAAGATAAGGGAAATAAATATACAAAACAACCTCATGAAGCTACAAGTACAAGCTCAATTGAAAAGTTAGCTCATGGAGATGGTGGCGTCGGAAGAAAGCCATATGCCGGAGTAGGCGGCCCGGGCTGGCAAATAGGCGTTGATGGTGGTGGATTGTAGTCTAGAGTTGGTGGCTGAAGAGTCGGAGGAAGTGATGGTGGAGGAGTGTCTGGTACACTCGGTTCAGGAGTGTAAGCCAGAGTTGGTGGAGATTGATAGGTTGGCGTTGATGGTGATGATGGTTGAGGCAGGGTTTGTGGTGGAGTCGAGGAAGGGTTGTAGGTATGACTTTTGGGTGTGTGGTGGTGGTGGTGAGGAAGAGGAGGTAATTGTGGTACACTTGGTGCAGGAGTGTACACCGGAGATGGTGGTGGAAGAGTTGGAGGAGATCGATAAGTTGGTGGTGGATTGTAGATGGGAATTGGTGGTGGAAGAGTAGGAGGAGATTGATAGGTTGGTGTTGATGGTGGTGGAAGAGTCGGAGGAAGTGATGGTGGTGGACTTTGTACAGGACTATAGACCGGAGTTGGTGGTGTAAGAGTCGGGGGAGATTGATAAGTTGGTGATGGTTGTTGAGGTGAGGTTTGGGGTGGAGTCGAGGGAGGGTTGTAGGTCGGAGTTTTGGGTGTGTGGTGGTGGTGGTGGTGAGGGTGAGGTGTATAAGGTGGTGGCGATGGAGAAGTTTGAGGAGGGCTATAAGTCGGAGGCAGGCTTTGTGGTGTGGGGAAGGGCGGAGGGAGAGCAGGTATGGCCGGAATGTATGTCAGAGATGGTGGTGGATTGTCGGCAGTAGACAGATGAGGCACGGTGGTGTCCGGTGGAGGTGAAATGGTGGGAGTGGATTGAAGTAGTGTTTCCAATATGGCCATTTGAAGTGACAAAAGGGATTTGTTGCAGCAACAAAACCAGGCAAGATCACAAGCACTGCAACAATGAGATCGAAGAAAAACTTCACTAATCTCATGGTGAAGAAGCTATGATGAAATTGCAAGCTTTGTTTATGGCATAAAACGTGAGATTTTGGAGATGCATTTATAGAGGGATTACAGTATTGATTTCAAGAAATCGTGTCGATGAAAATGGCACTTTCTGCATGGCTTTGCCCATAAAAAATCAAGGTTGACGGTTAAGCAATTGTCTTCTACATTTATGTCTAATTTTTTAGTCATGCCATTCATTTGAGGAATATACATTTCATCATCTCGTTTCACAGTTGTGGGCAATATTGGCTTGCCGCAGAAGAATGTGAATATGTTGATGCTGCTTTGCTCCTAATTACTTTTTAGAAAGTTAATTAATTCTCGAACCTTCATATAAAAACGATAATAAATCTCGTCGTTAATCTTATCTTAAAAACATATCATTATCACGTGGAATATATACACCGAACTTTGATTATATTTGGATTCAATTGCAGTATTCGAGTATCATTTTATCCATATTTTCATATGCATTGACACCTTATTGTTAGGGCTGATTCGATGGGGTTATTCAACGTATGATTCGACATAAATCGTTTAAGAATTTATTTGAGCTGATTAATAGATGGAGTCATTGGTGATAAAATAGTGAAATTAGTGTTTTATTTTTTTATTTTATTGTCTGGTGTTATCATTTTACATGGGACATGCATTAGTGAAAGGGAGTCGAGCTTCATAGCATGGTGTCAATTCCATCTGAAATATAAATTTAAAACTACAATTATTGGTGTGAGACGTAGTACAGTAATTAAAACATGAAATCTTTGGTAGCCAAAGTTTGCTCGAATACAATTTCGAAATTTAGAAATTTGAGACGTAACTTAAATAAAATATTATTCAATTCGAGTTATTTGTTACATGTATATAAAAAGGACAGACGCAATAATTATTACACATTTATACACTATACTAATTACAAATGAAAAGGCTTATCAAAAAAGAAAAGAAAAAAGAAACTATTAATGAAAAGGGTGAACACCTATAAGTGTTGTGATATTTTTACCTTTTGTCAACTAAAAATGGAATATTAACTTGATTGAGTAGATGACAAATATTATTTATGGTATTGGTGGTGGTTGAATAAGTCGTATGAAAAAAAAATTACGTAAGGAGGACTTAAATTTATTTTTAGTTGATCTTTTTCCATAAAATGGGATTAAACAAACATATTAATTTAAGTTTTTCCAAATCTTAATTTCATATTTTATTTAGTATTTCATTATCAGGGAGTATTTTTAAGTGTAGAATATATAATTTTTGAATTGAGTACCCAAGTTACATATAAGCTTAAACATCGACGTCCTAAACAGAATTAATCACAATAGACTTGAAATCAGATTATTTTCAATTTCATGATAGATGTTCATTCCATACCCCACATTGTCAAATTATCCAAGTTGATTTGGTATTTATTTATTTTAAATGATATATTTATAGATTGATTCGACTTGAATCAGATGAGCCATTAACTCATCGTTATTTTATAGAGAAAAATTACCACATTTTGAAATATATCGAGATGAGATTAGTATTGTATAATGTGCATCAAAAGCATAGTTAAAAAGATAATTAACGAAGAGGGCTCATCTACTAATTAATAAAGCTAATTAAAATCATCATGAACTTAGCTCATTTGTTAATAGTCTACATATTTGAAACAAAGTTAATTAGATCTCTATAAATATCAATTAGATAAAGACAAAAACTTGGGTGAGCACACCTCATCGTGCGCACTCCCATTATAATTAATTAAGGTGATTAGACAGTAATTAGAGTGATTAAGAATAATTATGATTTATTAACTTTCAATTAGAATTTATTAATTTGAAATTGGGGTTTATTAATTCATTATTATGGTTTATTAATTTATATTAATATTTATTAATTCAAAATTAGGGTTTATAAATTTTAAATTAGGGTTTAATAATTTCAATTAGGTTTTATTAAATCAAAATTAGGACTTATTAATTTATAATTAGGATTTATTAATTCTAATTAGGGTTTATTAAATATAATTAGGGTTTATTATGTTTAATTATATTTTATTAATTTTAATAAAAATTATTAAATCATTTTTAGAATTAATTAATTTTTAATTATAATTAACTAAATAACTAATCAATAATATAATTAATGACTTAATTAGGGGTGATCTCTCTGTGCGCTTGCGCGCACAGGAGACTCACCCCTTATATAAATTAATACTACATCCGTCGCATCCAAGACGGTTCATTTTTTTCGACACAATTATTTAGAAGAATGATATAAAGTGATCAAAGTGATAAAAAGTAGGTAGGTCTCACAACTTTTGAAGATATAATTATTTCTTAAAAAAAACATACCATCTTGGATGTGACGACCCAAAAAGAAAAACATATCATCTTGAATGAGACGGATGGAGTATTAATCTATAGTTTTGAGCTTTGAATGATGCACGAATTGTAGATTTGAAAATTTTATCCGACATGAAACCTTACAAGGATCCTCAATCTCCTATATTAATAGTATTGCATCTTATTTTGTCAATTCATGCTTAATTTTGGTATCGCAACTTTATCTTACTATTTTTAAAACCAAATTGGTCTTTCTTCACATACATTTGCAAGGTGAACAAAAGACAAGATTCTCTATTCGAACTTATATATATATATATATAGGAAAGGGTTAACGCAACCATTTTATTGTGAGTGAATATCTTATGAAAGTAAATGAATATGACTGCGAAAGTTAATGAATAAAAAATAGAATTTTCGCCTCACGGATTCAACCACGGTGAAAATTCGAATTTTGGATTCATTAACTTTCATTCATTAACTTTCATAAGATATTCATTTTGTTCATTATTTCGTACTTGGTTCAACGTATTAAAATTGGTTCTTATTTGAACTCATCTCTCTCTCTCTATATATATGTTTTTAATTATATTCCTATTATAAAACGCATATCCTAAAAATTACATAGTTGTTCACTAAATGAGTTGCAACAATGGCAAAACAAACACACACACAAATAGTTGCAATAATTAAGAAATTTTCAAAATACATGTAGAATTAAAAATTTCACAACTATGCTTATGATATACTATTAAAAAGGAGAAAGCTCTATCAAAGTTGAATTAGTCCTAAATATCTAAAGTGGAGCAAGTTAGTCACAACTCCTCCACACAAAAACCTAATCTCCTATTATCATAAATCCTTAAAATGATCAAACTAATCCATCTTTAATCCAAATATCATCCCTTCCTCAGCTCCTATATAAATCCTTTACTAATTCTTCAACACAAAATGATCAATTATATCCCACTCGACAAACAAAAAGCAAAAAATTTACGATGAATTCAACAAAGAGCAGCGGTGAAACAACCATCAACATCGCCGAATCCAAATCTACCAAAGCCAAATCTGTTGCTTACGCAACTGCGCTCCCGCAAGCTCCATGGAAGAGAGGCGCCGCCATTTTCGACTTCATTCTAAGACTTTGTGCCGCGGCGGCCGCACTCGCCGCCGCCGCCACCATGGGCACCACTGACGAAACGCTCCCGTTCTTCACTCAGTTCTTCCAGTTTCAAGCCAGCTATGACGATCTCCCTGCTTTCACGTAATAACACTACCACTATTTCACTACTTCGTTTTACACTTCTATTTCGAGTCGAAATTGGAATAGCTCGATTTATATTTGCACGTATTTGCCGAGTGCGTGATTTTCGTGGCACGAAATCCTGAGGTTATATCTCGTAGTTTTAAATTACTCACATTCGATACTATTGAAATAGAATATTATATATTCCCTCCGTCCACCAAAAACGTGCATCGATTTTGGTGTATGAGTTTTAAGAAAACTGTAATGAGTGTAAAGTAAATGTGTATAAAAATGTGTGTCATTGAAATAATAAATGAATATATTAATGGATTGTGAGTGTAAAAATGTGGGCCATAAGTGTTTTTTTTTGTAAATAAGTGGATAAGTTGAGAGTAAAAATGTAAAGTTGACGTTTCTAAAAAAGGAAAGTACACATTTTTTGTAGACGGACCGAAAAGGAATTAAATGCACGTTTTTGTTGGACGGATGGAGTAATTTTTTGTATATACGCAGGTTTTTTGTGGTGGCAAATGCTATTGCTAGTAGCTACTTAGTATTATCTTTGCCTTTCTCCATTATTGGAATTGTTCGCCCTCAAGCAGCAGGAATCAAGCTGCTTCTTCTCATCTTCGACACGGTAACATTCCGATTATAAAATGATATTTCATCTTCTATTTTAAACGCGTTCGTAAATTATATTAGTTTATAAAAAATGAAATACTATTTGAAATTGAAAATTAAACTCGATTTTCTTTTTGAGGTTTTGAATGGAAGAACCTACATTTGCTGCGTATAATTATTTAGCTGAATTAATTACTGAAAACAGGCGGTGGCGGCTTTCACGACGGCGGCTGCAGCGGCAGCGGCGGCCATTGTGTACCTAGCCCACAACGGCAACTCCACGGCCAACTGGCTAGCCATCTGCCAGCAGTTCACCGATTTCTGCCAGCGAGTGAGCGGCGCGGTGGTGGCGTCATTCATCGCCGCCGTCATCCTCATCTTCTTGATCGTGCTCTCCGCGGTGGCGCTGCGCAGCCACTGATCGTGAACTCGAATTTTCAGAAGCTTGTTGTGTTAATTTGTTGCCACTGTTTTTTTCAATTTCAACTGCAATTTCGCAATTAGTAATGTGAACATTAAATTATTTTGGAAATGTTTTTAATATTGTTAAATGTGAAAATGCTTTTCTTTGTCACCTATTTTTATTTTCTAATGGAAAAGTTTTCGGCTTATCATTGATTGAGACAGATCATACAGCATTTGGAATTACTGATTGGCGAAGTTAGTTGGAATTTTATAATCCCTTTTCAAGACATAATTGGGTATCGGTTGAAGCAATAACAATATATCCTTACGTATTAGTTAAATGAACAAAGATACAGACTTACATTAATAATTATTTCATATAATTATTTAAGATATGCTAGAATGATATATATGTCACATATATTTTGTTGATGATATTAGATACAAGACTAACAATTATTTTCCTCTTTTGGGATGTTCCCATAAGTAACAACCCTCTTTGCGAGGATTGATAACTTCAATTTATCACTATATTTCACAAAGTTTCATTAATATTGTTAGGAGGACAAAGTTTCATTATTTTAACATTATAAATTTTTCTTAATTTCAGTAATTAAATTATAAACTTAAAAAATTATAATTTAAACTGCCACCACCATCACGTCAATCCTAAATGTGTCAGGCTTGACACACCAACTACTTTAGCATGAGAAATGATTGACACTTTGAATTTCATATAAAATAAATCTTGACTATTGAGGACAAGTATTCATTATTAATTCATTTACTTATTCTAACAAAAATAGACTTTACGTAAATATAAATGTGTATATATATTTTGAGGGAACAAACAAACTTAAATTATCAGTTCACGAGAAAACAAGAGGCGAAAATCAGCTGCTGCAGACACGTGCGAAATGCCACGTGGATAAAGGGGGAGGCAAAAGCAGAAATGAAAAACAAAATTACAGAAAATGAGAAGAAAAAAAGAAACTAAATTCCGCAGTCACGTGCTCTGCTTTATTTTCTTCTTCTTTATAACTCAGCCTCCTATTTTTCTTCCCACAAAACTGCCCTCTCCTCATCTCCCTCTCTTTCTCTCTCTATCATTTTCTCTCTCTCTACCTATACACACATATAAATTCCCACACACACCCACACACACTCTCTTCCTGTGCCCCAAGTCATATTCTCTTAGGCGAGCCTTCGAAACACACAGCTGCAGCTATCTGTTCTCGCTCTTCGCTCGAATCAGGTGAGTGGCTCAGCTCGGAAATGGGTCAACTCTAGGGCTGTTTGATTTGTTAATTCAGTTCACCTGTTCATGCGTCTATTTAGGTTTTCTTGCCCCCAGTTCATCGCGTGCGTCTCTCGTGGTCTTTCTTTTCAATTTTTATTTTCTTGGTGAATTTCCTCCGGCAATTCCGAATCTCCAGCTCTTCGATTTATCCTTCGAAGTTGATTTTTGAGTTAACAATCTGCACTTTTTTTTTCCTTAGGAGTGGGGTAGATGTTTATTCTCATTTAAAGATTTACTGCCTTTTATTTTATTGATGCGCGCAGTGTAATTTACTTGCGTTTGCTAATATTAAATTCTATATGACTTGGTAATTGCCTTGGTGAATTGCCTTGTTCTTGAATGGTAAATGTTAAAGCTTGGTTGGGCTTCTTGTGCTGCTGTTTCTGTATTTTTTTTCCCTCTATATATATGTCATATGATGTATATTTTTCTTTTTGTTTCGGGGTTCAGTTAATGCTCTAAATCCATTACTTTCTTTTGTTCAAATTGCAGTTGCGAAATCGTGGGCTTGAGTCATGCTTACACTTTTCTTTTCTTGAGGTTAAAATGCTCTGAATCTTTTATTTATGTGTTGCTTTCTTTTGTTTAAATTGCAGTTGTGAAGTCTTGGATGTGATTATTCGTTATCTGGGGCTTAATCACGGGTAAATTCAAGTACTCATCTAAAAGAGGGTTTTATTGTTTAAGAATAAAAGTTTTGGAGGTCAAGGTCTCATGAGAATTGTCAGGGGAATGCAGAAATTGATTCGTGCTGAACAGAGCTTAGTGGGCTGGAAGAACAAATCACTTAGCCGTGGAATCGGTGTGACTGCTCCCAAGGCCAGAACACGTGACAAATTGAAAGATTTAGCTGATAATCTCTAACTTTGGGTAAAAATAAGAGAATAAAAGTGTCTCTTTGGGTTTTCGGAGAAGAGGGTAAGCATGACTCGGATTTTAGTGCAAC
The DNA here is from genome assembly GCA_036937905.1 of Salvia rosmarinus. Lineage (NCBI taxonomy): Eukaryota > Viridiplantae > Streptophyta > Magnoliopsida > Lamiales > Lamiaceae > Salvia > Salvia rosmarinus. Next base: position 68,387,886 of record CM072823.1, read on the forward strand.
GAGGTTCTGCTGGTTCATCATCGTCATCTAACCAAAGCAGATCAGCAACATCATCGACATCATCGCCTAGTCTGCCGTCTTCTTCAGCTTCTCCACAGCAACAAGATACTGGCACTGCACAAGGTATTCCAACAGTGAAGGATGAAAATTCGGTAGAAGTGCAAGAGCAGAATCTGGATCAGTTGTCGGATCAATGTGCCGTTTTAGACAACAAAAGTGAGGATTTTTCTCTGGGAAGTTTGAACAACGACCGGCAAGGCGAAAAATTGGTAGAGGATGAGATAGTGCACAATGCTGATAGTGTAGATTCTGGAAATTTGGTAGGTTTGTCGGTGGTGGAGGGGGACACTGATGCAATGGTTGGAAGTTCTTTCCAGAAGGTCCCTGGCAGTTCATATCCACCACCACCTCCTGTACCACCTCCAAAGCCTTTTTCAGTGAACTCAACTTCTCGGAGATCTCCATCTGCGGACCCAAATGCAATACGAATAGGGCCATCTAGGAGACCTGCTGTCTTGCCTGTTCTATCGAGCAGGTCATCGCCAACCGGATCTCGCCCATCTTCACCTCGGTCGCATTGCGAAGGTGAAGGATATAATAGTGCCGACGAGCAGAATCCGAGCTATAGTTCGTGCTATGATGATGCAGTGAGTTTTGTTGGGGTTTAACTTTCTTGAACAATGATGTTTCATTTATACATGCTGCTGCTGGGTCAATATAATTAGTGAATCCTTGAGTTCTACTATTATACCTTTATAGAAATAAAATAAGGAGCTATGTACAAGTCAATTATTTGCTTGTTAATGTTTTTAATGTTGCACGGTTGAATCAATTCTGGTGGTCCAGATATTTAATGTTACAACTTTCTAAAGTTCATGGGCCAGAGATAACACCTCTTTTATCTGTTACAGGAAAGAGAACACCAGTTTGAGATTGATTTAATGCGAGTGAAAGGCCTGGAAGTGAGAAAAATGCTAGAGGATGGGAACTGTCTTTTTCGTGCTGTTGCAGATCAAGTATATGGTGATTCAGAACTATATGATTTGGCTAGGCAGATGTGCATTGACTATATGGTAATTTTCTGCTCTTCTTTATTTCACAAGTACATCCTTCTCGTGTTGGCGGTCACTACATGTCACTAAACGAAAAAATTATTTGCTTAAACTTTGACTGACAAGTGACAAAACACTCGGTTGTGCAGTCAAAGAAGAAGCATAATCCTAATATTTCTTGTTGTTACTTCCTGAGCAGTTTTATTTTGCAAGTCTTTAACAGACTGAATCTCTTGCAATTTAACTGTTAATTTCACATTTAAAAGTTCCAACTGAAAGGCACATCGAAGAAGCATTTGATGAAAATTTCTTACATGCTAATCTTCTTTTCTTAAAAATGTATGATCTTTGGTCAGATTCAGATATTTACTGTATTGCTCTTTTGACTTATCTTGTAAGTAGATTGGTAGAGTTATATGCATCTGCTTATTTTGGTCATCATATATTTTCTTTTCCTTTTTTGGAGAGTTGGAGACACATCTAGTCTTACATTACGTGTGTAAACATGCCCACCTTGTTCATCTGAATCTTTATTTAAAAGATTATGAGCTTATCAGAGACCTTGTATGAGCTTCTAAAGATACCTTTGTTGATCAGTTGGCACTATGTAGAACTCAATTATTTGCGGACATAGGATTTTCTAATTGATTTAACTGTTCTGTTATGGTTATTGATATGACCTGTTGGGAACTACAACTGTACAACACACTGGTGGCAGATAATATAGAAAACATATACCAGGCTATGGTAGTAGAACTCAAAAAACACATGGGTTATTACTTGAATTATTATGATCAACTCTATGAACTTATCGTAGTTCATACTGCACTTTTATGGAGGTTATAGAAATTAGAAATTAAGTGATAATATATGGTACTGTAGTGTCGAATGAACAAATTGTTGAACACAATAAGACTGTCTACTTGACAAGGAATGTCAATTTAACATTTGGTTTTAATGCTTATTATGCCTTTGATTACACATATATTCTGTCTTCAGTGTTGGACCTGGTGGTTTCTTGAGTTCTCCTGGTTCATATATGTTGCACACTATCCAATGACGTTTCTGAGCATGCTATGACATGTCTAACTGGAACCTCAGCGCACTTTTTTATTTTATATGTTAGCTACCTTTATAATTGATGTCACATAATAGAAAAAGATAAAGTTCAATTAAAAATGATCATCATGTGCTTCTTGATTCAAATGAACTTTCAATAACCTGTATGAAAGATCTAGTTCCGACAGTTATCATCCTAATTTGACTTCGTATGAGTTTTAGATTATTCTCATAAAAAATAAAATAATGAGTTTTAGATTGAGAATTCAATATCAGAGAGGATATCTCCTACAGTTCTGCATTTCAAATTATGGTTGATAATTTGGTGAGGGTGTCATTACTGTTAGTGATTGATTTTGAGCAAAATATTTAGCATACATTATTTGTTTAGGTTGTTCCGCTTAAGAATGTAACAAAATATATGTTATGATTTTCATGCTTATAAACTTTGTATAATAATTTTTGATTTTTTCTGTCATAAGAAAAGGGTTCTTTCCTAGGCATTTGTTCCAGATGTTCTCTTCTTGCATTAAGCATAAGTTGTTCAATTTCTGTTGTTGCAGGAGCGGAAAGAGATCATTTCTCACAGTTCGTAACAGAAGGTTTTACTTCCTATTGCAAGAGGAAGAGAAGAGATAAGGTACATTCTGTTAGATTTTATTGTAAGAAGCTTTATTAATTGAAGGCTTAGAAAGAATTTCTAGATGGTTGATTTTGTTGAACCTGCAAGTTTTGTTCCTCACCCCTCCTTTTCTTTCTTTTGTGATAGGAACTATACATTTTACAGTTTTACTAAAAAACAACAGTACTAGTAGGAGCAGAACGAACTCACATATAGTATATGAAAAAGTTAAGCTCCAATTCCTAATAATTTCACTCATCAAAAATAAAAAATAAAATCCCTAACTATCCTATTTTGGAGATCCATCATGTTGTTTTGATACTCCATCTACAAGTATTGCCCACCTTGACAACTTACTTGCTATAATGATAAAAAGAAAAAAAAATAACGATGTCTTCGTTTTCTATGATCCATCACATTGTTGTATCTCTGAGGTTTTAGCCAATTCTTCTTTTGAAAAATGAGATTCAGAGTCAGATCAAGTCCGAGTTGCGAGAAAACGGGGATTATATGCCGAGTGATAATGTTCTAGAAATCAAGCACATGAAGCTCAGGGAAACTTACTAGTCTCTGTCAAGGAGGAACTGGCTTTTCATGTTCTCATATATGTTATTTGAAATGATAAAGAACTAAGTCATTTTTATATTGTGTATCTACTAATAATTGTTCGACCCAACTGGCCAACTCTATTGAGTCCCCAAACTCTAAAGAGAAGAGAACCAACAGGGAAAAAGATGAAGTATCCGAGCCCGAGTGGTTTTGATTCTTCATAATTTGGGATTTGTTCTTGTTGCAGGTCTATGGAAATAATGTGGAGATTCAGGCTTTATCAGAAATGTACAACCGGCCTATACACATATATTCTTACAGCACAGGTGCTTTTATAAGCATATTATGATTTTTGAGTCCGACTTTCTATGTTATATAAGATCTCTTCTCTTGTTAGTCTGCCAATTAATTCAGTATTTATTTGATGTAGAACCTATAAATATATTCCACGGAAATTACAATACAGACACGCCTCCAATACGGCTAAGCTACCACCACGGAAATCACTATAACTCCCTTGTTGATCCACATATGCTGAACATTGGTGCTGGACTTGGATTTAGCTCTCTTCAAGGGGTAAGTGTATCTGTTTTTGAACATTCCTTCATACGTATCCTCATCCGTATTCTTATGGTCACCACTTCTGGTGTTAATCTGACAGACGAACATAGATAAGGATAAGGTAAAAGCAGCAATCAAAGCTCAACAGGACCAACAGATCGATAATGTGAGTATTTAGCATCTCTAAAGAAAAAAATAATCATCTAATACTCCAAATTCATGACTAATTTGTTCATTTCTTAGGCCCTTCTTGCTGAGGGGCGCTTCTACTCCGATCTTGAGCTGACCGAGAAGGAGATTGAACATATGGTGATGGAAGCTTCAAGGGCGGAGTATCTAGCCGATGACAAGTTCAAGCAACAAGTCGGTCCTAGGGAGTCCTCGACTTCTAGAGCTGAGCCCTCGTCTTCTGCAGCAAGTAAGTGCTTGGTTACAGTCACATGGTTTTACTGAAAAACCTAAGACAGTTGTACGAATTCGTTGCAAGAATCCGAACATGTAACCTTTTTGCTTTCTTGCAGGATCACCAGGAAGCGAGGCCAGGCCTGAAGGAGGGCACGAACAGGGGTCACCCACTGGCTCAGTTCTGAGTGGCAGCATGCAGGTGTTGCTGTCTATGGGGTTCAGCTATCTGCAGGTGATCGAGGCGTATAGCATTTTTGGAGATGATGTCGATTCCATGATCTGTTACCTGATAGAAACGAGCAGTAGCGGCAGAAATAAAGGCAAAGCAACCGAGAAATAAGTATCACAAGAGCCTCAATCAAGACTCTGAATCTCATTTGCCAACAGCTTGTAGAATTTTGAACTTGCTCCTTTTTATGTTGTTTTTGTAAGAGAAATACTCGACTACAAACTACGAAACTGTTTCTTTTTCACATTTGCGTATGCATATCTTTCTTTCGCCATTGAATTTGTTGTGCTTGAGATCTCATGCTTCTGTCGCTTCACGTTGTGTGTGTGTGTGTTCGTTGTTGGTCAAATCTGTTTGGTTGTGTTTTAATTTCGAATTTTGTTTTGTTTGTTATAGGCTGACACTGTCAAGATTGTAGTATGTTGTGTTTGTTTCGATATTGATGAAATGAAATAAGAGATTGAAATACGAACGTAATTCGTTTGGTTGTGTTTTGGTGTTGTGATATGTTGATGAAACGAAATACGGGATTGGAACGTGAGGTGTTGAAATTGTTGGTTTGGATGACCATATTGTTAGTGTGGATGCTAAAAAAAGAGCTTGATGCACAAACTTTGAGTTAATATTTAAAATCGAATCTTATGGAAGATGGGTTTAATCATTGTTGTACCAAGAAAATACATAATAATCTTCAAAAAAGAAAAGAAAAGGACAACACCGTTTTTTAGGGAAAAGGAAAATTATATTAGTGGTAATGGGATCAAGGAGAAAACCAAATCGAAATAAATATTGACAGTAAATGACGAATGTGCCCCTATCTCGACTTAATGAAGCCTTTGAAATCTGAATATGTGGCGAGTTCAGCTAACTATTCTCCACAGGAGTTTATAGTTAGTTCTGCTGAAAAATAATTTTAGGGCTCTCTCTCTACAGACGCAAGGAGGAGTGAGATAGAGCCTCAAACGATGTCGCAGAACGGGAAATTGATGCCCAATCTCGACGAGAAGACCACCAAAGTCCTCAATCTGACGGTGCTGCAGCGGATCGATCCATTTGTGGAGGAGATTCTCATCACCGCCGCCCACGTCACCTTCTACGAATTCAACATCGATACTAGCCAATGGGTACGCTGTCTGTATATATTAGTCCAGCAGGAATTTAGTTGTTGAATTTGATAATTCGTTTAGGGGTTTTGGATTGTTGATTTTGGTGATTGTGAATGTTGGTTTGGCAGAGTCGGAAGGATGTGGAAGGTTCGCTTTTTGTCGTGAAAAGGTGAGGGCGTTCATTGGTTCAGTTCTCTTCTATGTACTTCTTCCTTTTTATGACTTCCGGTAGATTGATTTATTAGGGTATTTGGAGAGTTATGTGTTTTTTATGTTAGAATTTTGCAACTTATTTCTGCCTGTGATTTGATGTCTTGTTTTTTTTTTGTGTGTGTGTACAGGAATACTCAGCCTAGATTCCAGTTTATAGTAATGAACCGGCGGAATACTGGTTAGTCAGTGATTTCCAGTCGTTCTCTTTAATTACTTGGGGTACCGATGCCAGTCTTGGTTTCTTGTCTTTCAAAAAATATCTTTAGTCTTCCTTCTAGATTTGTATGATTAGATAGTAGTATAGTACTAAGCTTTTGGATGAATAAATAAATTGGACTACTATAGTGTAGACCTTAATCTATTTGGTGTGACTATTTGGCTTTTCAGAATAAGAGCTCTAAATATCATGCTTGGTATAAGTGATTGATAAATATAATCTCTTGATTTACATGATCCAGTCTGCTAAACAATCTCATAAAAAATTATGCAATTGTGTTGGGCATGCCCATTGTTATCTTTGGATGTTTAATGCCTGTATTTTCTGTTTCAAGCAGATAATCTGGTGGAGAATCTTTTAGGAGATTTTGAGTATGAAGTGCAGGTTCCATATCTTTTATACCGAAATGCTTCCCAAGAAGTAAATGGAATATGGTTTTACAATGCACGCGAATGTGAAGAGGTTGCAAATCTGTTTAGCAGGTGTGAGATCAAATCTTTGGTGTTTTTATTTGCATCTATCAGTGTGTCGCTCCATCAGAGTATGGTCAACAAGCTAATTTATGAACGATTATTCTGGTTATATTACAAGAGCAGCTATGTGGTTGTCTAGGACATCTATCTAACTGTTTGTTTTTAGTTATATGGTAATTATGGATTGTCTTGTGATAATGTGTAATCACTAACTTGAGTTTAGTGGCACAGGGTCTCATGTGTGCAATATCTTACTGGTATTGTAACAGTAGCTTATTTCAGTGCAATTGTTTGGATAGTGCAGAAATTACATAGACAAAATAGAACAAATTAGATTAGGAGAATGTTATTGTAAGATGCCATTTCAAAAAGTTGTTGGCTCTTTACCATGGAAGGTTTACATTATGTTCATATCCTTTGCATGAGAAATACATATCAGTATTGCTGATGTTGTGTATTATTCAGGGAAAAGTTTTGTGGGCTCATGTTGCCCTTTATTCCTACTTCCTAGGATGACTTTTTCCATCGTTTAACATTGATGTGATTCTGCTAACGAAACAAAGCATGATTCAAATGAACATTGCTAAAGCTTACTTTTAAAAACTAATTAACCTTTCCTTAAGATGTGTACCATTCCAGACCATCCAGTGCTCCTGAGATCTTTTGTTTCATTATTAGCATAGATTTAGTACTTTCTTTTCTCATCCATGTCTGCTTTGTCATGTTAATGTTCTGTTTCCTATTTCTAGGATACTTAATGCATATTCCAAGGTGCCTACAAAGTCAAAAGTATCTTCTGTGAATAGGTAATTCTTGTCTGTGTATTTACTTCTTATTGACCATAGAGGCTCACTAAGCTGATATGTTTGAGATTTGAGTAATATCTTGGCTACATCACGATCAGTTAGACTGCTCTTTCACAAGAATCAATCATGGTGTTAGGTGTAGCTTGTTAATTTCCGCTCAACAAATTCCTTGGATTTCTGTGCTGAAAAAAGATATACTCTTCCCTAATTTTGCTTATTCTCTTCTCAGTGAATTCGAAGAACTAGAAGCAGTTCCAACACTGGCAGTAATGGATGGGCCTTTAGAGCCAACATCTTCTAATGCTAGTGCAACAGAGGTTTCTGATGATCCTTCTTTTATAAACTTCTTCAGTGTAAGTTTTCTTTTATCTTTATAAATACTTGATTTTTGCTGAGTTTTAGAGTATTAAGCAGAAGGTTAACTTAAAAGAGTTACCATTTTAAACACACTTCCTTTTGTCGTGTATCTGTATGAATTTGATTATAAGATGTGAGAGAGCTAGTAGCATCTTCTAACCATTGTCAGTTGGTTAAGAGACAGGTAGATGCACTTATCATTGTGGTGTAATTGAGTCAGAGAAAGCTGGAATCCCTTGTTGCCGTGATTCCAAATTAATATCTTCAGAATACTTTTCAATATTTCAGCTTTCTTTGGTCGACATTACTTAGGATCTGTCACTCTGCAATGATATGAAAATAGAGTTATAGTTTCTGATAGCCACTCTGGTAATGCAAATACAGTTGAGTCTTTCTGATGGTTAATTCTGCATATAATTTAAAGACAACGTTCTAATTATTTATTTAGTTTCGATATCAATAATGGTTTACCAAACGGTTAGTGAAATTATCCATGTGTGAAATATAGGACAAACTTGATCATGTAAATTATAAATTTGCAGAATGCTATGAATATAGGAGCTGCTCAAAATACAGCTATTTCTGGAAAGCCTTTCAACCCCTCTGCAACTGTTATTCCTACATCCCATCCACAGAATGTTTCTTTGCCCACTTTGACAACTGCTCAGCCACCATCTAGTTTATCTGCTTCTACCCCTATAATGTCTATTCTTGAGAACACAGAGCGAACTAAATCACAGCGCTCAGCTGATCTGGTGAAACCATCAACTTTTTTTGGCCCTCCTCCTTCCTCTGCTGGGCTGGTTATACCTTCCGTATCATCAGCAATGCCAACTGCACCGCCATTGAATCCTCCAGGAAATCTACAGAGACCTTATGGTGCACCGTTACTTCAGCCATTTCCACCACCAACACCCCCACCATCACTCACTCCAACTGCTCCTACACCAAATTTTGGGCCACCTGTCAGCAGAGAAAAAGTTCGGGATGCACTTCAATTGCTTGTTCAGGTATATGCGTTACGATTCATAGTTTCTCTTTTTTATTTGCAAAATTCTTCCATGTGACTGAGCCCCTTGTCTCTTCTAGGTTATTCTGCAGCATTACTATAGTAGAGGGCTTAACGGGTTAACTCAGATGATCTCTTTGTGGTAGATAGTTTGACATATTGCTTTATATGTATGATTTAGTTGCCTGGTAGCTTTTCTTGCCATGTGTACTGAATACGATATGCATCCCTTATTCCATGTCTGATATTGACTTTTGTCTCTTTCATATTTAATATTTAGATCTTAACCTAAAAGAAATGTCTGAGAAGATAACTTGGTATGGAGTCATATCTTGTCTGGTTTTCTCTTTAGTGTGTGAAAGCTAGGGTTTAAACTGTGCATCAAAATGTTTGATCTACTTGAGCTGTTATGAAATTTACATTGATGTTATCCTTACATCCGATGTCATGTAGGACAATCAATTCATCGACATGGTTTACCGAGCAATGCTTAGTGCAAACCAACAATCGTGATAAGCCTGGGGATTTGTGCTTGAGTTTCCATTTCCTGCCTTAACCCTCAGTAGGAGGAAAATGTATAAGTAGCTGTTCATTATGTAGTTTCCTACAAACCATAAAAATGTTCCTATACAGTCCTTGTATAGAGTTTGCATTAATTCATAGTTTATTTTACATTTTGCCACTTCCTCGATATATGGTCTCATTTTTACATTTTGCCTGGAAATTAATTTCGACTATGTTGAGTTGAAGTCGTAACTTTTTGGGTAGATGTAAATCACTACTAATACACTTTCAAAACCTTAGAAAGGACTGAGGGAATTTGTAAGAAAGGTGTTAGTAAAATTTTCAGTAAACATGAAGTTAATTTCAGTCTGACTTAAAAAACCTGAAAAGAAGAATAGCAGTAAAAAAATCTGCTCCGTCCACATCAAATTAGTCTAATACAGAGTTCGCATATAAGTTGCGATTCCATTTCAGCATAAAATTACATAGGAGCTCCTGATTTACGTTTGTATGATCGGTCTAAACAAAATTTTCCTACATTAGTCTATCCCCTAAAAGAAAGGATTGAGGATGAATTAATGAGATGCAAAATATGCTGAATTGCTCAAAGATGCGAACCAAGGAGCGAGCGCTGCAGGTCCTATCCGAGATCTATGCTGCGTTAATTAACTACGAAAGGAACCAACTGCCGTGACTAACCAAGTGCTCTATGAGAGGAAACAGTTAAACTGTCTTCACTTTGCGGGAGGTGGGGCGACGAAATAGACTGATTAGATCATCAAGACCCTGTGGAAATATAAAATCAAATTGAGGCTCCAAATCTAACATATGGCAGCGTATTTTCTAATGGCACGGAACGATATAGTGAAACATACTTACTCATATTTCTTATTATTAATCGAAGTTGTTTTAACACGTCATATGAGCCCTTATTTGTATCAAATATCTTTCACTATAAAGATTCATGAAATTTGGGCGGCGAAAGATGAGGCTGACTTACCCTGGTAGTTATAACCAAAAAACTGAATAGAGTAATAAGGTAAGACCCGAGAACCAGCAGCAGAAGTAAGTCGAATGTCACACTTGCGACCTGCAACAAGGAGCAAATTATGATTTGTTGATAGAAACAATAGAGTTCACACAAACGGAAAGTGTTTATGGACATGGTAAATCATAAGAGACTGATGCCTATAAAGTGAATAGGATGCTATTCACACATTTGGTCACAGGCTTATAAAGGCTATGTTTGGCTTAGGGGAGATGTTCCCAATAAAAACAAGTGCCACAAAAGCTCAGAACCTCAGATGGCAGCAAATGTTCTTTTGCTCACAATAACTAACAATTTGGGATGACATAACCTTGAAAGAGAATCGCACAAGTAGAATCTAGAGAAAAAAGTCCAAGAGGGTGCTCTGACGATTTTAACAGATATTGATGCTCGATATGCAGCAACTGAGATTCAGAATTTCAGATTTGCACCTGATAAATATGTAATCTGCCACTTGTTGAGTCATAAAAAGTCAACATTCCATCAAGTACTTCATGTTGCACTCTCACCTCAGCAGTGTGATCTTCTAATTCCTGTCAGTTAAAATTTTGACCAGTTAAAATTAGTACAGAAATAATTGAAAATACCGCCCCTGAATATATGACAAGAAAAGGTGAGTGAACAAAAATTAGACTAGAGATATACCTTCTTCAGTGCCATGATAAGAGGATCATTCTTGGAAAGAAATGGAGCCACTCGGGGTGTTGTTGACAAAAATTGTAACCATGAACGTATATAAGAAGGATTTACAGATAAGCTACTTTCATCTGCAAATATATTGATATTTTTTCCCGTGTGGCCATAAATATGCCTCTGTTTATGGAAAGGAACTCACGTTAGAAAATTAAGAATATATTATAATCACCACCATTGGAAAGTATAATTCGAGCAAAAGCTAGCTAGGAAGTCTTACTGCGAGACTTTCAGCAACTAATTTCGCGCTTCTAGTTATTGAATCTTCATCAACAAAATGCCTGCACAGTTGACCAGGGTTGACTAAAGAATGATTCATACAAGAAAGAAAAGAATGGAATCCAAATTCGAAAAGAAAAATAAGTGATTCTCATTCCTTGACTTACAACCTGCTATCTGACAGCCCTCCAAAACTTTCCAGAAAATCTGGTGCGACAGAAAGCTCAGACAGTGTTGCAGCAGTAACCCTCAGCCTCGAAAATTGTTCATGCTCCCATGCAACCTATAATTTTAAACAGCTTGAGCATATAAAACCTAGAAAGTTGATGAAGAAACAGATCACAGAAATACATATGTTTCAACTTTTAAAGATGAAGACAAGCCTCTTGTGTCATACTGCTTACTGAAACAAAACGGTTTAACTCATAAGAAAGCAGAAAATAACTAATGTTGACCCACCACATAGAACCCACAGTTCATTTGTTTTATGTTAACAGAGATAAATGCTTTCACTCTCATCTTTCTCGATATCAGGGACAATAGTTCTACCAAAAAGACACTCTAATTGGTTTGTTGTTCAAGTGCTGGCCACCCAATGCACTTCAATATACATCTTTTTGCAGGTGAAATAAGGGGTAAATGAACTCAATCCAGTTTTGTTACAGAACTTTGCGAGAATAGAACTTTTGTGATGTAGTAATGCTTCATTAGACATAGACATTATAACCAGATTTCCAAAAGATAAGAGTAGGCAATTCAGAAGTAAGGTTTACTTTTAAGTATGCTCCATTTCTTATCAAGGCTATACTCCAAAATACAGTTTGATCCCAGCTATAGACAACGACAAATTCAGTAAGCATTAAAAAGATAGAATTCAAAAGGTGCAAGAGAAATGACCAGTCATACAGAAATTGCAAGAATTCTCAAGCAGCCATGACAGAAGGAAAAGCATACTTCATGTTAGAATACTACAAACTAATGTTCAGATCACTGTCTAAAAAAATAAAAGCCTAGTCAAATAGAATTCACATAGACCAGTCTTATAACATTTTCAATACCCTAAATAGGATGAGGAATAACACCATTTTATGAAATTCTATGGTGCAACAGAAAATAAGAAGTAAATTTAAAATATCATATTTTGGAGCTATGTTACCTACCCGAGGATTAGAAATGTTAATCTTCTTGTGCTTCAGCCCAACTTTAAGCCCAAGTTCTTCAGACACACTAGAGAAACCCTGCAACAGTGCTTTTGTAATACTGCAGGAAGCACTTGAGCAAAGACCAGCTGTCTGAAGACAATCATGTCTTTAAATACAAAAGGCCTTACCTCAAAGATTTGTTTAATGTAGACATTTTCTGGAGGCTTGGACACATGGATAAATAATTCATCTTGGATAGAACCAATGCTATTCAAGCAAATAGAATAATCAATAGTCTCACGCAAGCGCTGATCCAAACTATGAAGCCACTATAACAGAGAGGTAAAATGTCAGAATATTAAACAATGATCCAATAAAAAAGGCAATAAGTCCTTTGAAAGAATAAGCACCTTATGAGTCCCATTGTAGTTATAAGGCCCTCCAGAAGTCAGCGCAAAGAGTAAATTATACCTCCCTCTTGTCTTAGGATTTGAATATAAAATTGAAAACAATCTAGCTATTTCTAGGAGTGCCACGACACCACTTCCATTGCTGTCACTTCCCACAGATAATCCCTGTCAGCAATGAGATGCATCAGATCCCAGGCTCATAACAATAATAAATTTAGGTAGGAAAGGGATTTACTGGTGCAGCCCCAAATGTATCATATGATGCCACTACAGCTATGGTAGGAAGTTGATTCGAATCTACATCAGCTTTCAATCCTGGCAGCCAACCCTGAAAAAATAGAGTATTTAAGAAGCTTACAAATGAGTTGAAGTCATAGAGGAGCTCAATGACAAATCAAACAAGCCACCGAATTCACTAAATAATGTGGACTTTCAAAATAAGATTACCCTAGATATCAATTAGAAAATAGAAGGCAAAACTAGAACCTGAATATTTGCTATAGTTGGAGACACAATTTTCTTAGGTTCAGGTGCAGCAACAACAAGTTTGTATCTGAAACATTTTAATAAAGAATCAGCTACAATAAGATTATTTGGAAAGGATTCCCCAACAAACATATCAACTAACCCGCCAGTTGTGGCAGTCGCCAGCTGACCAGTAGCATCATTCTTCTTGACATCAGCTAGGACAGCATTGACATGGTCATCCTCAAAACCGAAGTACACAGGATACTGAAAATATGACGATTATAATCAGGTAACAAACCGTAACAGCTTATTGCTGAAAATGAGAAATTAATTTATCCAATTATAAGGTCAAATTACAAATAAGCCATGAATATGTTTGTCAGAAGCTAAGCATATGATAGAAAACATCCATGGACTTTCAGATACAAATTTCTTTTGTGTGCCAAAAAGACGAATTTGATCAAATAAATACAGGGTTCATAAGTTCATCAAATACCAGCTTTTCATAGCTTAAGATCTATAACATAGCTTTTCAAATAAATAATCTACTTCACTCACAGGGATGTTTGCATGTATAAGCAACCGTTCCAGTTCAAGCAACACTTCCTTGATTCCTACCGAAGAATCATGACCTGCTTCATCCTTGCTATCTATGTATTGTGGATTGAAAACCTGCGGGAGTAGAAGCAATAAACCACCTAATGGCTTCTTCTCCTCGATATATTCTGCGATGATAAGGTACGAACAAAGGAATAGGTAAAACGGTATGATATAAAAGAATCAACCTAGAAGTTAACCCAAATTCAACATTGTTGGTGAGGATTTTGGGAAACATAACCAACACTAAAGCAATGTCTTAATGATATCCATTTACACTGTGCTAAAAATGGAGTTATCCGCCATTAGGAATTGAAGAATCTAAGTTGATTTAGTAAAGTAAGAAAAACAAAATAGCTAAGCAAAATGAACTCAGCTCGAGTGCAACTTTATTCAAAACTAACGCCCAGAACCTCCAGCATTTCTGGAAACAAAAATCGAACCTCTTCCCGCTTGATTTCAAGTACTCAATCAATTTAATTATCCAAAAAAACAAGTAGAAAGCACGAAATGAAGGAATAACTCTGAATTCCGTAACCTCGAAAATCAAGTATAAACTGATTTACAATGAAAAGAAAAACAAGTAGAAAGCACGAAATGAAGGAATTAGCGACCTCTGATGAAAGTGAGATTCAAGTCGCGGACGGGGAGTATAAGGACGGTGCGGGAGAGATCGGCAGCTGCGACGGCAGCGGCGGCTGAGGAAGAGTAGAGAGAAGAGGCGGCGTGATGGTTGAGGGCGGCTACTCTGGATCCAAACGGCACGCCGGCCAGATCGTACTGCACGAGGCGGTATACGTCTACGACGGCGACGGCGTCGCAGAGCTCGACGCACGCCATCACTATAATCAGCAGCGCAATCGCCGACGAGTACACCGGCTCCACCAACGCCGATGACTGAGATTTCGCCATTGTTAGAGGTTTGGGAGCTTTGATCTGAAAAGAGTGTGGAGTCTCAAGTCTAAAGAGTCTATATATTGTGTGTGTGTGTGTGTGTGTGTGTGTGAGAGAGAGAGAGAGAGAGAGAGAGAGAGAGAGAGAGAGAGATTTAATATTAAAATTAATTATGCGAGCATTAATGTTGTTATTAGTAACTATAATCAATCATAAATTTTACTGCCGTAGTTGGTCAAATAACTACTAATTAAATTTGGTGGTCCTTTATTAAGTTCTGTGCTGATGATAATTATGAAAATATAAATAGTGTTAGAGGCAAAAATAAACAAATGGCATAATAGTATGATAAAATCATAAAAACATCAAAGTTATAAAAAGACGTGGGGTATACCCATGTTTTAGGGAGAATCGAAATTATCCTTAATTATGACAATGCTTGCATGTTTTTCAGTTTATACCGTATAATTTTGGTTTTGGAACAAAGTTAGTCAATGATTGTACTATGATTATTGAATTTTTGCATATATTATTTTTAAAAATAGTAACATTTTCTAAATCCAATGACAAATTCGAAAATAAATTGAAAACAGTGACCCAATTTTAAAAATAGAACAACTGGCATTTTCAATTCGCGATCGATTTTTTGAGGTGTCGATCGATTTATTAATTTAAATTATTTCTGATGTGGAATTTCACTTGTATGATTTGAAATATGATTGTTGTTGTATCATTTGCTCTTTTTTTGTTTAATTTAATACAAAAATTTTAAAAATTTAACGTCGCGGTGACTCGAACCCGGACTTTGGCTCAAGATTAACCACTCTACCACTAGGCCAACACACACACATCATTTGCTTTTTTGTGTTTGGATGCGCGATAACTAAAATTATTAATTTAATTTGAAATTATAGACCGAAACAATACTGTGTGAATTTTAAATTTCAAGACAATAAACCCAATAGATCGAAAGAAATTTTCCTAAAACATATAAACATGTAATTCTAAAGAATAAATAATAAAACCAACAGAATTATAACTATTTCCCTAAAACTGGAGAAAATTGATAAAATTGTTCGATTTTATCAATTTTTATCCAATTTTAGAGAAATAATTATAATTCCTAGGATAATTTTTCCATAAAATTTAAAATCGGACGATTTTTCAGATAATCGATCGATCGGTTTTATGAAAAAATCATCTGCTTTTATCAATTTTGTTTGGTTTTAGGAAAATAATTATAATTCATAGGACAATTTTTTCATAATATTAAAAACCGGTCGATTTTTTCATAAAATCAATTGATCGGTTTTATTATCGGTTTTATGGAAAAATCGTCAGATTTTATCAATTTTGTTTAGTTTAGGGAAATAATTATAATTCATAAGATAATTTTTCCGTAAAATTAAAAATCGAACAATTTTTTTAATAAAACGATCGATCGATTTTATTAATTTTGTTTGGTTTTAGGGAAATAATTAGAATTCCTAGGACAATTTTACATTACAAAGATTAAAAAACAGACAATTCCCATGAAAACCAATCGACCGGGTTTATTGTCAAATTTTATCAATTTTGTTCGGTTTTAGGGAAATAATTATAATTCTTATGATTTTATGGAAATGATTAATGCAAATTCAAAAATTATCAATTGTGTGAAATTTAAATTTCAAGATAATAAAACCAATAAATCGAAATAAATTGGGTATATCATACATATACATTATTAAGTTGGGTATTTTAATTTTTCACTTATATAAATATACATTTGACGAGATATGAAATAATAGATATTCTATGGCCGTCTTGAAATTTTTTTCCACTTTAAATGAAGCAATTCTATTTTTACTTGTTCTAAATCTATGAACTCTTAATTAACTGAGTTAAATTCGTGGTGACAATCTTATTTTTATTATAGAGAAATACTTATGTAAAACTTACCAATAAACTAATATACTATATCTATTTTTGAGATAGTTGACTTTTTCAATTCAAATCTCTTTCACATATCTTTCAAAATTAATTAAACATTTATATTTCATAATTTTACTGGATTAATCATGCCATTCAAAAATAATTATTAAACAAAACAATAGAAACACATACTTGTTCTTCTCCAATATAGCATTTAATATACAAATTATTTCAATATTTTATAGTTCACCACGAAATTCAATTGTAGAAGTAAAAATAAATAAACTGCGAAAAAAACAACACCTAAAATAAAATCTGTGGTTTGGGTTTCACTTTTCACTAAAAACAACTTAAAAAACACCATTAAAAAGCATCAATGGAGTCTGTAACTTCAAATGAATATGATTCCACAAAGTATCTTCTTCTCCTTCTTCAAGGCATGTTGTTTTCCTCATCCTAGAACTCCTCCCTATGATTCCCACCCATGGAATTCTCACCGTTGAATTCATACGCATTGTTTCCATAGAAATTCATGTTGTTGAATTCATTATGTGCCTCTTAAGCTTTCATAAGGGTGATTGCTACTGCATTTTTCTGAATTGATGTCATAGAAAAACTTGCCATTTTCTGAATTGGTGCATACATGGCAACATTTCATTTTGCTTCTATCCTTTATATAGATTTTATATATATAGATTTTGTATATAATTTTCATACAAAAACACCTAAAGGATTAGGAAAATGCTAAACGTACATAATATGTACGTACAAACATTAGAATGCATAAATTAAGGAAAATTGTTCAATAAATTATGATTCATAATAAAAAGGATCGATTAATCAAATTATAAGGATATTATGTCCAATTTAGCTAATGCCGTAGTGAATCCTGGTTTTATCTTCTTTCATCATAACCAAATTTTTCTTTGAAGAACAACAAGATTTAATCAGAAAAATTTGGCATGCTCGTTTGCAAACCAGAACCGCTTTCTTGCCTAAGCTTTTTATTGTTCAAGCGAAAATCCCTATTTCCATTGAATATCCATCCAAAGGCTGCCCAAATTTCAAAATGCCTTTTAGGGCCATCATCAATAGTCTCATCAGAACACAGGACAACTTCGTTTTTAATGGAAAACCCTGCTAAATAGCTTAATGATGCACTGGTAAATTGAAACAGACAATAATAAAAAACAAATAAAATAATAATTAAAATAAATAAAATAACAATTATAAAGACAATGAAACTTATTAAAATAGATAAAATATTTAACAATAATTAATAAAGTAATAATTAAAATTGATTTCCATAATTATTAATTAATTAATTAACATAATTGAAATAATAATTAAAAATAGATTATGGGTAATTTAGTAATGATTTTATTACCATAAATAACGAATTGAGTTAAAACCAATAACCGACATTATTTCGTCAACTCGAACGTTTAGCACTACTCAACCGATAATCAAAACATTGAATGCATAAATTAAGGAAAATTGTTCAATAAATTATGATTCATATAACCGAAATCGTTTAATCAAATTATAAGGATATTATATCTAGAGCATATATATCTAAATAGTATTACCCTATTGTGTAATGCTAGGAAACCACATTAAAAAAAATCTTATATTAGAAGATTTATTTTTTGCAATATTGAAAAACTTAGACTTAAAAGATAAAAATAAAGTATAACCATGTAGGCTGTAGCAGAGGCTAGGGTTACATTAGTTAATAGACACTGCAACAGAGAAAAAACCGTACCCGTATCCGCAAATCCAAACAATAATAAAATAAAAAATGTGATAATATATTAATATAAGTAGGAATAAAAATACTATCAGACTTTGATCTGTTACAGTCTAAATGAACACAAAATAAAACCGACAATGCAAGAGAAAACCCAAGTCACTCAATAAGATTGCGGGTCGTGGCAATAAGTTCAAGAAAATTGTCCTTTACAACCAAACTTATTGTAAAAAAACACAATTTCCTATTGGCAAAAATAAGAGATACAACAAAAGATCGATGAAGTCAATCTAAGGAGCGACTAATATAAGCGTGTTTATATTATACATACGTACATCAACTTCATACTGCAAGAATCCACCCCCATTTCAGATTGATGAATATGCAAAATGCAGATGGCTGTGGAGCCACCAGGAGAGAAAAAAATTGAGCTTCACAAAGAAATCTGACATCTGACCTCCACAAGTTGACGAAGTCGTTAAGACGTTCCAAGAATCGTCTGCATTCGTTCTAGTATCAGAACTCAAAGGAGAGGGCATTAAGAAGTTTCACAGCAAATGTCCATGGATAAGTCCTCGTCTCTCAGCATACAACGCAGTAAGATGTAGCCTAAGTATGATGAAGGAAAACAGTTATAGTTACTTCTCCTGCTAGCTGAGAACCAACTCAATGAACAAACAGAAATGGTGCGTGGAATCCCATGAGTTCAGTCACTTGATCCATCTGCACTGTCGGGAAAGATAAACTGAAGATCTTCATTGTCTCGATAAACTTGCACCAATGCAGCCGCCTTATATGCAAACATCCCGACCATAGCTGGCACGAGCTGTGAGACAACAAGAACAAGTCATCAACAATGACAAATGCTCAAGATTTTCCTTATTTGGGGCAGCAGTTAGATTATATCTCGCTCAACTAGATTTAGCATGTCAAATCTATCAAGCATCGTGCTCAATCTAAGAATTACCTGAAAATCAAAAATGTCGTGGGTGAAATGTTGGGACAGTTCCCACAGACCGTATATTGCAGCAGGGATAACGAGCCTTGGAGATGAAAGAGCAAGACCAGCACCCTTTAGAGTTTTCTCCAGTGAATCCTGCAGATCCTCGCTTCTAATCCCAATTCTGATATGATGCAATCATTAGTTAGTGCGGAGGGTGGAATAAACAGAATTAGTTGCTGGAGCCTGGAGGGAAAAGGCTACACTACTTTTTTGTCTTCTTTTTTCTGAAAATTTCTGGAATCATTTCCCTTGATATGTTGTCCGCCTGTTTGCATAGAAGTTGAAAATACAAGCAACTGCAGGAAGAAATTACTAAATGTATCATGTGAGCATTGATATGAAGAACCTGATAGGTACTGTTAATCATGTAACGAAGATGATAAATCACAAGGCATTCTACCCAAAGCATGTGAGAATAGTCAACTATTAATTGGGAATAACAGATGTTAACGGGAGTTACCTGAAAAGAACTCCCGTTGCATAGCTCACAGCAGCCTGAGCAACACAGGAAGAGGTGAGCATATTTTTAAGGGAATGTTTACTTTGAGCATGTTTACTTTGAGTGAGTTTGTTTTGATATTTTCAAATAAGGGCTTTTCATGTAGATGTCAAAACTGACTTTAAAATTGTAGAGAGGGGGGAGTTTAAGGATTTTGAACCCTAAAACAAACATCCACTCAGACTAATTTACCTGGAATGATAAAGTTACGAGACAGTATCCACTGCACGCAGTTCCAATAGCCACAGTCAGAAGAAGCAGCTCCCTCTTCAGCTGCATTCAGAATGGGAAGCATCCACATATTACTACATTGGAGAAATCCTATGATGCTCCAGTCTGTTCGGGGGTAATATAAACGAGTCTGTATATATAAGATTGTTTTGTCGCACTAAATACTGTAGCTATTTCAAGATTCAACTAACACCTAGAAATGTTACTCAGCTAGTTGAAACAGGTAATCAAAATGTATTTATATTGATCATTTCCCCAACATGATTTACCAAGATTTTGTCAGCGTAATGCTTAAAGCTAATAGAACAGTTGAGACATATAGAAACTAGAGAAGGCGATAGAGAGTTCCAGAGTCGTACAGCTTCATATCTGAGAAAATTCAGTCTTTTCCTTTTCTCACTCTCGTCTGCTACTTCCTACCATCATCATCAGCAGCAGCATAAAAAAAGTCAGTGTAATCATCTTAACGGAAAACAAGAACAGCTCGTTCTATTATTTTGCTCATTTCACAAATAAACCATATAATAAAAGCCAAATGCAAATTAGAAATTTAGAATACAACCTTCATGGTCATTTTCTTATTCATTGGCGCCGAGTCAACGTCTCCCATCAGCCATTCACTAGTTCTCTTCAGTTTCAAAAACCCACCTTCACTTTCCTGCCCAAAAATCTAAATTGTTGGTGATGCAAATAGAGAGCATTGACAGTATATGGAGCTTGAGATACCAATAAAAGAAATACTCATCCGTCCATTATATTCGTTCCTTGATTTTGGTGGCACGGATTTTAATAAATTGTAATGAATGTAAAGTGAGTGGAGATAATAAATGAATAGATTAATGGATAGTTGGATTAAAAAGTGGGTCATAGAGATAATAAATTAATATATAGATAGTGGGTGTAAAAAGGTGGACCATGAGCGAGTTTTTTGTAAATAAGTGGATAGGTTTAGGGTAAAATTGTGAAGTTGATGTTTCCAGAAAAGAAAAGTGAATTTTTTTATAGACGGACCAAAATGGAATTAAATAAACATATTTAGTGGACGAAGGGAATATGTTAATTGAAGCCTAATTTATTCAAGAAAACTCAAGGACCTACACAGCTGCTCGTAGGGCTGCTTAACGGTATATCGGTTATCGGTTATAACCGAAACCATCCCGATAACCGACAGGTCGGGGTTCGGGTCGGGGTTCGGTATTGTATTTTATGTGCAAATCGGTTATCGGTTATACCCGTATAACCGACGGGTATATACCGTATAACCGAAATTATACTTTAATTCAATTAGGGCAAACCTGCTTTCAGATTTTGTTCCTCCTCCTCTTCCTCCCTCGCCAAGAGACTCGGCCCTCCCTCGCCGCGCCGCCTCCACTCCAACCCAGCCCTGCCTCCACCTCCGCCTTCCCCGAATGCCCGACTCATGAGCGCCCTCCGTCCATCAGCAACAACCTCCACTGCAGCCTCCAGCTCCCGTCATTACCGGCGCCGCGCTGTCTCTCGACATCGTCGTCCAGTTCCTTTAATTTTTTCAGCTTTGAATCCTTGATACCATGTGTGATATCTTATATTATATTTTGGTTTCTTGTGATTTGGAATCTAATCAAGAAAATAGGCTAAAAATTGAGGAAAAGAATTTTTGTATTTTTTAATTAAATTTCGGTTATTTCGGTTATTTGCTTACCGAGCTGATTAACCGATTCGGTATCGGTTTCGGTTATCATTTCCACGGTAATTCGATTTCGGTTAACCGAAACTGTACCGATAAGCAGCCCTAGCTGCTCGTGTGGGTCGGTGGGTGTAGACACACACATTGATGCTCACATTATAAGACATATACATATATAGAGAGAGAATTAAGTTCAAATGAAAATCATTTTTATCCTAAAAACTAAGCATCACAAGAATTTGCAATGAATTAAATGAATTCACTCTAAAAGTTGATAAATTCGATGAGAAAGTTACTGAATCCAAATATTCCGAATTTTTTGCCCCGATTCAAATCCCATAAAGAGCGAAAATTCCATTTTTGGGATTCAGTATCTTTTCCTATAAATTCATCAACTTTCACAGTGAATTCACTTTTTTATTCTCACATTCTCACGATAAAAATGATTTTTTATATACGTATACATGTAGACGGGACTTAATTTTTTCGGGAACCTAAGGCAGCTGCCTCAATTGCGTCAAGGCAAATGCAGCCACAATGCAAACCAACACAAACATGAGTCACTATAATATAATCAAAAGAAGAGCAAAAATTTATTGAGAAAATAAAGAGGCCAAATGTAGTATACCTCTTCGAAAGCCTGTTGGGCATTGAAGTTCTTATCATCAGAAACCTCCTCAAGATTTATAGTATTTGCATTAGCACCCCTTAACCAAAGTTCGTCGCAGATTCTCGCAATAATATCTCCATCCGATTTCCTCTCTCTGAAGAAAGCTTGCAACACATCATCTCCACTCAATTCATCCACTTCCACTATCAAAACAATAAAAAAAAATTATCACTCACATTTTAAATAGGTGACAAGAAAATTTTCGAAAATACATTAAACTAAAAATGGGGCAATTACCAGGAGGAGTCGAAGATTTGAGGCTGGAGAAGACGGCCGGTATTCTGGAGCAGAAATGACGACGCTTTGTGCAGTGAATCTGTGAATATTTGGGGAGAAATCCAATTGCTGAAAGGGAATTCATTGTTTGATTGTTTTTTTCCTTGAGTTTTGCAGCTACTGAGATTGAAGGTTGCAGTGAACAGTTATAACTTATAAGATAGGCTGATGATAAATTGACGATGCCAGAGCAAATTTTTGACAGAATGACGGATTTGCCCGTTTCAAGTAATATTATTTCTTTTGGGGTGGACGGGGGCGGGTGGTTGGGGTGAATCATGAATTGTTTTGTTCTTTAGAAAAAGTATAGGCTATCAGGGCTTGTTAACGTGTATATTATTTTTACTGTTCGCGCCGCACGCGACGAGACCGCCTTAATTAAATTTTTGATTAATAAATTAATTGATTAGTAAATCTTAATTATATTTAATAATTTTTAATTGTGAAGTAATAAATCTTAATTGTGAATTAATAAAATCTAATTGTAAATTAGTAAATTTTAATTATGAATTAATATACTCTAACTGTGAATTAATAAATCCTATTATAAATTAATAAACCTTAATTTTTAATTAATATACTCAAATTAAATTTAATAAATTATAATTATTCATAATCACCTTAATTAATACACTATAAATGGGTGAGAGTGATGAGACTGCCCTCACCTAGGGGTGGAAAAAAATATCGAAAAATCGGTATATCGAACTTATTGTGTCGAAAAATACCGAAAATATCGAATTTTTCGTATACCGTAATTTTCGGTATGGTATGATATTGTACCGTTAATTTTCGATACGGTAACGGTATCAATTTTTTGGATACTTGGGTATACTGATATATATCGTACCGCGGTATATATTGAAAATTTCGGTATATACCGTTTATCGGTATATACCGTTTATCGGTATATACCGGTACATCCTAAAAACTCGGTATTTTCGGTATGAATTCGGTATAGCGAAGTCCGGTACGATATGAATTCGGTATTTTTCGATATTTTCGGTATGAATTCGATATTTTCCGACGAAGTCGGTAATTTCGGTATACCGAAGTCCGGTATGGTATACCGTAAAAGTCGGTACGGTAACGGTATAAAATTTTATCATACCGTAATTTTCGATATACCGACTCTCGGTATGTCGAATTGTTCGGTACGGTATCAATATAAATTTTTGCATACTGTAATTTTCAGACAAGATACCTGATTTACGAAAAAATTTCTCAGATACCGCATCGACCCACCCCTACCCTCACCCAAGTTTTGTCTATATTTATTTGGTTGAGTCTTGCATCTATATCTATCATAAAAGAATTTTATTTTATAAAGTTTGGTTTGTTACTTTATATAATTTATTAAAGGATAATATTGTGATATAATATACTGTATTATTTAATTATTTATTATTATTATTATTGAATATCTATTGTCAATATAAAAGTGTGTACAATTTACAAATTTTAACAAGTTTATATGGTAAAAGATTAAAGTTTGCAAAGATTATCGGGCAATCACATTCATCCTCCATGCCCTTTATTTTGTCTCACTCGTTTTTACACTATCAAGTTTTTCTTCAATTACTTTTATTTTTAATTTAATACTCCCTTCATCTCAATAATGATGGCTCCTTTCTTTTTTACACGTACATTAAAAAGAGTTGTGTTTTATGTGTAAAATAGTGGGTGACACGAAATTCGAGGTATTTTTTGTGTAAAAAGTGTTTACTTTTTTGGAAACGGGTCAACTTAATGGGACAGTCCAAAAAGGAAAACGTGTCGACAATAATGGGACGGATGGAGTATATAATTATTAATTAGTGTTCCTCATATCTATAAAGATTTATAAGTTTGGATTATTATTGAGTGTAAACTCGAATTTTGACCTCATGATGTCATTTGAACGTGAATTTGTAAAGGGAGAAGTTTATAAGTAACCAAAAGAAATAGTGGGAGAAGTTTTATATCCACACTCATAAAAACATGAGTTTTATACCATTTTGCTTAAAAAGACAAAATTGTCCCCTGCCCCATCATTTAAAATAATATATCTCTCTCTCTCTCTCTCTCTCTCTCTCTCTCTCTCTCTCGACTCTCTCTCTGCGCTAAATTAATAGGCGCCCTCTCTCTCTCTCTCTCTCTCGAAAAAGAATAAAAGGAATGCAAATCGAATGTTATTCTCGCAAAATTGAATGGAATTAAATTAAAGTTGGTAAACATTAATTGTAAAAAGGTTGGTAAACATTAATTTGAAAAATCGGTAGATATCAATTCAAATCACAAACAATTCATTTGCAACATTACAATTTCAAAGAGAGGAAGGAGCCAAAATAATTAATAGAAGTTGTTACTGCGTTTTTTCAATCAAACAATGGAAATCGAGCATTGCTAATGGATTAAGGTAAATTAAATCAGATAGAATTTTTTTACGTGTTCTTGAGTACACGGTTGTACACGTTGATGATTTACACCCTAAATATGTTTTTTAGTACTTTTTATGTTATTGGAATGATAAATTTCATGTTTCAAGAAAAAAAATGTGTTCTTGAGTACACTATTGTACACGGTAGAATCATTATGCGTGACATATGTTATTTGTGTTGATTTTATGTTAATAAATTGATTAATTTAATATTTAGGATCATTTAACAAGTTAAATTTAAAAATATGAGATGCTAACATCGAATCGCGGTACAAGACACGCCTATACCGTACTTATGAACGCATAAACCGTGCACGGTCGGCACGGTCGCAGCATCGTGCTGCGGTCGCGTGCACCGCGCACGGTACCGCAGTACGCGCACGGCCGCAGATCGCATGCACCGCGGCACGCGACGCGCACGTGCACGCGGCGGCACGCTGCACGCACGCGCACGGTGCATGACAAAGGCACCACCGCATGGCCGTGCATCCCGTGCATCCTATGTATCTCGTGCATCCTATGTATATGATCGTTATCTTTTATGTCTTATTTTGCAATGTATGTCTTGCAACGCCTTATTATACGTCATGGTGGTAGTTGGGACAAAGCGTAGTATATAGGCGGCGACGAGGTTCTCGTATACATGGTCAGAGAATGATTTCACGTGCTAATTTGCTAAGAGAGATTCATGAGCAAGTAGGCAACAATGGTGGATCGGATTATATGCTTTTCTATACGACGAGCGCTAGTGATGGAAGAAGAATAAAAGTATCGTTGAAAATCGACATCGATTTGTTCGATTGATTGTGGAACAAAAGGATGATCCATTGTGTATGTGATTGAAAAGTGGCAAGCGATGCGCAACCACGGTACACAGAGACACCGGTATTATATGGTTCACAACGATCTACGCCTTGCCCGAGTCTAATGCAAGATGTACCGGTTCACTATACACGAAGACGAGCCGTTGTCTTCGAATGAGGAGGAAGACGAGTGGTGTATTCGATGAAGAGAAGACACGAACCGACGTAGATATATTTGATTCATCACATCGAATTTGGTGCTTGGATTCGACAACCGTGACATCTTGATAAGGTTATCGGACAACGAACTTCACTTCCGAACAAACATGATGACGAGGCTCATGCTACAACTTCACGAACCGTAGATGATGATATAGCGCATGAGTTACGCAACCGGGTTATTCCAAGATTGATTGTGACAAGGCATTGCCATTAGATTGGGTTGAACCTTGTGGACCCCATACCGACCAATTATGCGTTGATTCGATATTTAAGACGAAGATGACTTGGCGATAGCCGTGGATTGTACCACTTGGAGAATCATGTAGTACGTGGTCGATCGGTCAAGTAAAACACGTTTGGGGTATGTTTGCAAGCATGGCAACGGTTGTCCTTTTAAGCTACGAGTCATCCGAGGGCAACGATATGGAGAGTAATTAAGTTGAACAACAATCATACTTGTCACTTGATTTGAATCGCACCGCCCACGACAGTGCTCGCTAAGATTGTTGGCAAGTATTTTGCACGAAATTGGTCGATGAAGGAGTGGTACCGTCGAAAGAGATGATTGAGAGATGCATCGACAATTTGGCATTGAGATGGATTACGACTTTGCTCTCCGAGCAAGAAACGCCGCTATAGAGATGACATATGGCGATTTCGAACGGTCCTATCAATTGCTTCCATCATATTTGCATATGTTGAGAGAATCAAACCCCGGACACTATATGATATCGAGACGGCTCATGATGGCGAATTTCGATATTTGTTTCTTGCTCGACGGTGTTTGTATGCTTTCAAGCATTACCTACGGCCGGTCGTCGTTGTAGACGGGACTCATCTTAAGGAAAGAACAAAGGAATTTGTTTTGTCGTCATTACGAAGGATGGAAATGAAGGAATCTTCCCGATTGCTATTGGGTTAGGTCCGATTGAGGATGAAGAGTCATGGACTTGGTTTTATCTCTACCGCGTTCGTGCATTGGTCATCCCGATGATCTCTTAGTTGTGTCGATCAACATAAGGGCATCGAAAAGTCGTGGAGTCCGTGTATCCGAACGTCGCATATGTGTTGTGCTTTTACCATTTGCGAAGAATATGGCGCGATTTGGATCGCATGTTTGTACGCTTATCAAGTCACCGCATACGCCTATCGATCGAGGATTTCGAGAGATTTTTTCTCTGTGGATGTTCTAAAACCGACACCCACCATCATCTACTTTCCATTGGCGAGCATAGGTGGTCTAGGTTGAAGTGTCCTGTCACGACGATATAGTTTCACGACTTTGAACGCGCGCAGAGTTTCAATAGTCGGTTGTTGTGGGCTCGACGCTCACTGCTTGCTCGTTGCTTGAGACTTTTCGATCTATTACGGAGAAATGGTTTGACGACGACGAGCTAGTGCGCAGCAGCGTCCGATGAGTTGATCAAGTAGCCGCCGAAGCTACATGCCTCGCCGGTGCGGGCGTCGCTTGTTGTTCGCTCAACGACGACACACATGTTTAAAGTCGAAGAGGAAAACACATCATACGTGGTTGATTTGCGAATGGGACATGTGAATGTCGTGAGTTCGATTCGGACGAGATCCTTGTTGTCACGCCAGGTCGCTATTAGGTACGGTATTTATCTAAACGCCAAGTCCAACTCATATGTTGTGGTTAATTTATTTTGTGATTAATTTCTTTTTTTAGCGTCTTTGGTTTACAAGTCACCGACTTTGTGGCTCAAGATATCGACACCTGCTTTTTGCGGCGACTTATTCTTATCGAATTGCATCTCAGATCACATCCCGGTGCATGGATTGTACCGACTCAGATCGCCTACATTATTCGACCTCCAATCATCACACGTCAGTCAAGGCGTCCTAGATCGAGTAGGATGCAATCGGTTGTTGAGGGTTCGCCAAGATCGCGTCGTCAAATATGCACACGCTGCAGTGGTCAAGGCCACAACAAACGCTCATGCACGCATTTATCGCCATTAGTGATGAAACATGTGGAAAGGACACGGCGAGGAAAAATGTAGTATTTGTCGAGTGAAGAGCATACAAGAATTTGTGTCCTCAACGGCCTCGTGAGTAAGGATATTTGTTATATGCGTGATATTCGTTGTTTTGGATTTTGTTGAATTATGTTGGATTTGGTTGAATATTGTTGGATTATGTTGGATTATGTTGGATTTTGTTGAATATTGTTGGTTTTGTTGGATTATGTTGGTTTTGTTGGTTTTATTGGATTATGTTGGATTGTTGTTGGTTTTGTTGAATATTGTTGGTTTTGTTGGATTATGTTGGATTATGTTGGATTGTTGTTGGTTTTGTTGAATATTGTTGGTTTTGTTGGATTATGTTGGATTTTGTTGGATTTTGTTGAATATTGTTGGTTTTGTTGGATTATGTTGGTTTTGTTGGATTATGTTGGTTTTGTTGGTTTTATTGGATTATGTTGGTTTTGTTGGATTATGTTGGATTGTTGTTGGTTTTGTTGAATATTGTTGGTTTTGTTGGATTATGTTGGATTATGTTGGTTTTGTTGGATTACGAGGGTACACGGGCGTGCACGGGTACACGGCGCAGCACGGGGTACACGGGCGCACGATCGCAGACGGTGCACGGCCGCGTACCCCACGTACGGTGGTACACGCCGCGTGCGATCGATCGCACGTCGTGCACGACCGCAGCACGCGATCGCGTGCCGCGCACGCGGTACACGCCGCGCACCATCGCGCACGCCGTGCACGCACCGTGTCGTGCACGATCATGCGCCGCGCACGATCGCGCACAAGACACGGTGCGCACGACGACGCGCACGATCGCACGCCCGTAATCCCCTAATCCAACAACAAGCAAATTCGTTAATTGCAAATTCGGTTAATTGCAAATTCGGTTAATTGCAAATTCGGTTAATTGCAAATTCGGTTAATATACATGTAAAAACGGGCAAAGATAACCTCTAAAATATGGATAAGCCAACTGCACTCAAAGAAATAGCCAACAACAAGCAATAGCCAACAACAAGCAATATACAAAGAGGTCACACCTCCACAACATATACATAGAGGTCACACCTCTAATACAAACAAAATATCACTAACACGTATAAAAATTCTACAATATCCGTTATAAATACAAAAAGTCAAGGAAACTAATCAAAACGAGACAATGTCCATATCCTACGAGCTATCGTCAGACGTTGAATCAGATGTAACGCCGACTATGATGTAACCTCCGAGGTATACCGTGATGAGGCGATACATATACGCATGCAAAGACACCGCAACTCACCGAGTCTTTCTGCTCGAATCGCCGATCATGGGCACCTCCGCCAATGTCGATGTCGATTGTGTGGCGCCCTCAATGGATTGTTGTTCCAAAATCCGCTACCCTCATCGATCGAGGAAAAGCCGAATAATGGGCAACATCCGTAACGCCTCAACGCTCGAGAGTCGTGGTTGTACGACGGTGAGTCGTACACCTCAAGAGTCCACTCAACAATGAGATATGCGAATGTGACCCGGTGATTGCCCCGACGTTACGTATGGCTAGTATCGCAACATTGATAATTTTAAAGTTTACATTCAATTGGATAGAAAAAAATAGAAATGAGGTAATAAATTTACAGACAAGACAACCACGGTCCGCTATGCTCGCATCGCTCCCTCGCACCATCGCTAACAAGTCATCGGTACTTGCCATCGTGGATATGTGGTGTTTGATACCACCCTAAAGCCCATAGGATCATCCGGATGAAGCGGGTGAACTCACGCAAGCGCTTCTTTGCATAAATGAATAAATTTAGTCGGGAATAATTTAAGGACATTTCAAACTCCATAAGGACATTTAGTCGATCATCCGGATTCAAACTTACATAAAATCCAATCGGCTACAACGCATCGAGCTTCATCGACCGAGGGCAATAATACATTGCTGTGATGATGTGGGTTGATTATTTTCCAATGTATATACAAAGTGTACAACCCATAATCTAACACACATAAAAAAGAACACCATTAATTGAATTATAAATATATAAACAAAATTTGAATAAATGTTGTAATAAAGTACCTCGCCGTGAACTCGTAACTGGGTCTGATATGATCAAACAGCTTTTGAGTCACGACATGTCGATTCAAATTAGCCACGACAAAAACATCCGCCCGCCCGCTAAAGACCTCGAAGGCCCTTGGTCGCGCCTCGTGGGTACCATACTCACGGAGCCGCATGTGGGTCTCCGATGCAAGATCATCCCCACCATCGACGATCCATCACCCTCGAGCACGATCGCTCTCGAGCCGCCGATCTCCGCCGGTGGCGTGACTAGACTCGACGACCCGATCGTCGGTGGCTAATCTTGGCCCTCCTCGATCGACCGCCGTGAAGCGGATCGTCGGTGGCTAATGTGAGGCACCTCCTTTGGATCGACCGCCGCGAAGCGGATCGTCGGTGGCTAATGTGAGGCACCTCCTCCGGATCGACCGCCGTGAGCGGATCGTCGGTGGCTAATGCGGGCACCTCCTCCGGATCGACCGCCGTGTAGCGATCGTCGGTGGCTAGTGCGGGCCCCCTCCTCATGCTGGGAGACTGAGCGCCTCTGACTGATATGCTCTGAATAGCCGGCGTAGCTCCCATGTGCAGATATAGGTACGAGATCTACGCCTCAAGATCTGCGCTCAAGAACTCCGTCAATCGCCGAACACACGCCGAGCCACTCGAGCTCGAGGCCCTTCTCCGAATCGTCGTCCACAATGGCACGACGGACGCCTCATCACACAGAAATGGAGGCCTCGCCTAGTCGAACACTCGGCGTGTTCGCAGACACGTGGTCCGCTCGCGCCTCATGTCTACGACGCTCGATCGCGATCGAGATGCGCCCAGTCGACTCGGCTCAAAACCCGAGATGTATCTCCGCACTTCATCTTCCCGCCCGCCGCCACTCGCCGCATGATCGGGACATGCTCACGCCACCGCGGGCACTCTCTCACGCATGCAGCACCGCCGTGGCTGTGCGTGCTCGTCATGCGCGCTCGCATGCCGCCCGCAGCACAAACCGAATAGCCATCGGATCGCCTCGATAGGCTCAAGTAGTATGCCTCTGACAACTCGGTCTCGAGCGGCTCCAGCACACGATGACATAAACGCTACAAAAAACACATACACATTATTGATTATAATGTATTTAATAAATATACAGCAAATACTAAACATGACATTAAATTACCGTCACAAAAATCCAAGATATCTTGGGTCGGGACTTCCATGTAGTCCACATCAAGCATCTCGAATCAGATCTCACCGCTCTCGGCATCCACACATGCGTCCTAAGTCGGGATGGCCTCATACGACCAAATCAGAAGGCCCAAACAGACCATAGAAATGGTACGTCTTCCTCAAGTCGCCACTCGCCGGTGCCTCTTCAAGACATCAATCCCGTGACAGAGGACTGGAATGAATAGGAGCCCCAAGGAAAACTCGCCACATATCCAAATCCTCACCAACGCCCAAACCCATGGCTCGATGGCTTCCTATCGCGCAAAGGACGATGAGGTAAGCTACTAATATGAAAGCCGCCTTCAAGTAGTCTCATGGCATCATCACCCACCGTTGTTTGATGAATCGGTCATGAGCTCAAATAGTAGTCCTCCGACCTCAAACAACCTATGGAACATCTTGGTCGGGGAATCTCGTGCCTCAAGTTCGGATCAAGGAAGACGGCCCAAAGCGCAATCCGGAGACCGTGGCAAACTCAATCATCCCAATCAGATATCGGTTTCACATACGTGAAACCAAATCTCGAACTCCGAAACTAGGATCCACAATCTGTCGGGCCATCGATTGTGCGGTAGCATTATTAGCGCTTTCCTCTCCGAGATGAAGAAGATGCCCAGCAGCTCTGCCTAAATACGTCGATACATCCGCTACCGCTCTGACATGTCCTCACCTCGCTAATACATCAATTCGGATGTATTGGTTGATCGTCCGCGTAGCACTTTGCATATGTGGTCGTAACCACCTATAACGAGGTCAGAATGCACAAGATTAATCAAGATACACTAAACGAAGTTCTAACAACAGTAATACACGATTCAAATCAGACACGGTGCTAGTGCGGTTCTTCAAGACACGGTGCTAACTGTCTCGAATCAAGACACAGTTAGCACCGTGTCTTGCGAACCGCGCACGGTTAGCACCGTGTTCGACCAACCGCAGATCGTTCTTCAAGACACGGTGCTAACTGTATCAAGATCCGTATACCGGTTAGCGCCAGGCTGTAACAACCGCACGGTTGGTCGGTGACACACTGCTACCGCATACGGATCTTCGAGACACTGTAGAACCGTGTCTTTACGAACCAATCTAATTTTAATGTAATTTCAACAACATAGCAATCTGATTTTAATTTATAAGTTTCTAAACACACAAACTATCGAAATTTCATCACTATCGTGTCATACATGAAAATTATCGTGTCAAACATGAAAACTATCGTGTACATAGTAAAAACCAATTTTAAATGCACGATTACTCACCGGAGGCTGTGGTGCTCCTAAATCGGTGCCGGAAGTTCGTCGACCCGAAGCAGAAGGTCGACGGCGTGCTTGCATGCGCGGCGGCGACGGCTCCGGCGTAGAAGCTTCTTCCGCTGTGGAGAGCTCTCCTTCGCCGCCGCTTCTCGGCCGCATCCGGGAGTACCGTGGATCCAGATCCGTATCCGTATCACCATGTTGTTGTTTTGCGTGAGTCGTGAGAGTGTGTCGTGAGTCGTGGGTCGTGGGTTTTCCGGGAGTGAGTCGTGGGTTTTCCGTGGGTTGTGGGTTTCGCTTTACGGTGAGAGAGTGAGAGTGAGTCGGTGAGTATTGAGAGAGAGAGAGTGAGTCGTGAGAGAGAGTGAGTGAGAGAGCGAGAGAGTGAGTGAGTGAGTGTTGCAGTGAGTGAGTCGTGAGAGAGAGAGAGTGAGTGCAGTGAGTGCGAGAGAGAGAGAGATACCGTTTTTTAAATTTTCCAGGGATATTTTTGTCTTTTTAAGCCAAAATGGCTATAAAACTCATGTTTTTATGAACTAGGCTATAAAACTCTTATTCCTATTTTTTTTGGCTACTTACATATATTAACACATTTGTAAATATTATAAATATAATCTGAATTTATCTGAATTATTCCTTTTTAAGCCCATGTTAAAATTATGATAAATTGAAGTTTACTTGTATCATCAGAAGCGATATGATATTTATTAAAATAAATAAATAAAATAAACACACATATAACAAACTAATTATAAAAAGTAAAAAATATCATATATTTTAATGTCATCAATCCTCTTCTACTTCACTTCCTTTAGGCTCTCTCCACAGACTACCTAGCCACAACCACTATCGTGGTTGAAGCCGCAAGAAGACAGAATTTACACAAACAATGTCAACAACGTACGACAACGCCACCACCCTCCTCGTAAAATTCAGAAAATGATCATAAAAAGTTCAGATTTTAGATATTGAAATTGAATTGTAGACACGATTTTTTCTATCTTTTTCTCTTCAAATTGTTGTTGCCCAAACCGGGAGAAATAATTATTTTTATGAAGAAAAGGGCAGCATCAGTGGCGACAAAATTCGACGGCGTGGCGTAGAGGTGGCATAAAGCTGGGCGTTGCTTTGGTCGGCAACAACGAGCTTGAGCAACACAGAGAATTGACAAAAAGACGATGGGATAAAGAGATGAGAATGGAGGGTCTGCTCTAGGGGTGAGCAAAACCAAACCAAACCCGAAAAATCGAATCAAATCGAACTAAAATTAACGGTTTGGTTCGGTTTATACAGTAAAATGGTTCGATTCGATTTAAAATTTTGAAACCGAAATTAATTCGGTTGGGGGGGAAAAAATCGGTTTTCAAACCAAACCGTCCGAATTTTTTATGTTATATACAGTGACGAAGCCAGGAATTTTGATCTGGGGGGCCCAATTAATTATAATTTTAAAAGGTAATAAAATAAAATTCTAAAATAATAATAATTTAATAATATAATGAGTTTATTATAATCCTTTTAAAAATTTGATTGATAATATTAATTAACATATAAAACTTTATTATTTGCATATATCTTTTATTTTATCAATATAAAATAAATTATAGAAAAATAAAAGAAATAGCATTTTATCAACATAAAAGAAATTATAGGAAAAAAGATAAAGGGAAGAAAAAGGAAATAAAAGAAAATAAGTATAGAAAAAAGCTAAAAGGAATCGAACCAAGATCTCCTAAATGAGAGATAAAAATCCTAACTCATCAGACTACAATAGATTTAATTATTAAATGTTAAATATTTATAGAGAATACATATGTTTAGCTAAGAATTAATTCACATAGTGTTATTATTTGCATATATATTTTATCAACATAAAACAAATTCTATAACAAAGAGAAAAGGAAAAAAGATCCCAAAATAAAGAGAAAGAAATAGAATAGAGATAGAGGGGAAAAAAGCAAAAGCAAAAAAAAAGAAAGAAAAAAAAGAAGGAAAGAAAGAAAGAGAAAAAAAAGGAAAGAAAGAGGAGAGAAAAGGGAAACGAGAAAAAGGAGAGAAAAAAAGAGAGAAAGTGAGAAAAAAAGAAAGGAAAAAAAAAACAACATATGCGGCCGATGAGTTTCGAACTCGGCCCTCCGAGAAATGGTAAAGAATGCTAACCATCAGGTTAGGACAAATCTTTTTAATATTATTCGACATGTCAAATATATATATATATGTTGTTTCAAAAAAAGTTGGGGAGCCCATGGACCCCTGCGCCTATGCTATCTGTCTCTTATATATATATATATATGTATATATATTATTTGTATATATTACTTGTATTATTAATATTTAGATTGGTTAATATTATATATATATATATATATATATATTATTTACATTAATTATAATTTAAAGTCGATTATATCCAAACCGAACCGAACTGAAACCGAATATTTTCGGTTTCGGTTCGGTTTGGATTTAAAAAAAAATCGGTTTTCTATTTTTTCGGATTTGGTTCAATTTTGAATCGAACCGCTCGAATACCCACCCCTAGTCTGCTCTGTTCAAAGATTGGAGCAGCAGAAAAAAGAGGAGAATTTAACTAAACGAGTTAGCTATATATAATTTCTAAACAGATTCGGACACTAATTGATATGCTTATGTGAAATGTTCTTCAACTTTTAAATCTTATGTTATTTATTTTTTAATATTTAATTTGTAATGTTCAATTTGTTATTATATCGGATAACCAGTTATTAATATTTATTCTTTCAACCATATTATATTGATTATCGGATGATTATAAATTACAATATAAAATTATTTTTCGTCGAAATTCAACAGGTTATGCACTAATTATTGGCTATATATTACAATGGAAAATCCCACTGCCACTAACTATTCATATCAAAATAATATGCAAAGCTCATTTGCAAAGTTCGATTAAATCTTATCAAATCTATCTGAAAATAATATAAAAAACTTTTATTGCAAATCAATTTTCTATTTTATCAATTCAAAAAAAAACGGACTATAAAAACTCATTTGCTACTCGTCTTCTTTTCGCCAAATTTACAATTTATTAGTAAAAAAAATTCTTAATAAATGTCGCACGTAATTAAAATATGATTCTGTGTAATATATATAATTATATTCTTAACATGTATATTCGTTTCAGTTTCTCGAATTCACACTCTATTTCTTCTTTTTAAGTAAAATTCACATACTGCTTAGCAATAATAAATTAATAGATTTGCTATATTTGAGTTTCGTCCAGCGTATTTTGATTCATCAAATAATTTCATTCAACTTTTTATGGTTTTGTCTTATATATATATATATATATATATATATATATATATATATATAGGGGAGGTTAACGTGGAAACCATTTTTATTGTGATAACACGGTAACCAAAACATGATGAATTGACGAATGTGTTAAAGTTAATGAATCCGTTGGGAAAGCTCTCAATCCAAAAATAAAATTTTCGTCCTCATGGGATTCGAACCGGTGAAAATTTCAATTGTTGAATTCATTAAGTTTCTCAACTGATTCATCAACTTTCATAACGAATTCATTTTGGTTTTTTTTTAGGATAATAATGGTTATCATTTGAACCAAACTATATATATAGAGAGAGATGTGATGTATAATAACTGCAAACAATACGACCTTTTGGAAACTCGACCTTCAAAATTAATACGAGGATGGGACATTTCTCTGCCCAAGTTAATTGTAAGAATCATCGTTTACATCCATCTCTGATTTTCATAAATCCATTAGATTTTACTGCATGCTGTTAGCTTTATAGAACTACTTATTGATTATAATAACTTTTCTGTGTATATATAAATAAAGGTACATTCTGATCATATAAAATAAAAAAATAAAATAAACAAGACAGTGGTTCTATCATCAATATAACCAATATTACTGGTGTTGAATATTAATAATGATACCATGGTAATAGTCTAATAGAACATGCAATGAGATCTAAATCGAACCCGTCACTCAAGTTGTACTTTTTATCTCTTCTATGTAGTTTATAAACTATCGCTCGAAAATAAGATTAATCATACGTACTTAAGCTAAACGATGTCGAATTAATGTATATATATATATATATATATATATATATATATATATATATATATATATATATAGAGTTTGGTTCAAACGGTAACCATTCTTATCCTAAAACTAAGAACCAACGAATTAGTTATGAAGTTGATGAATCTGTTGAGAAAGTTAATGAATTCAAAATTTAGAATTTTCACCGGGTTCAATCCCATAAGGCGAAAATTCTATTTTTGGATTCATCAACTTTCTCACGGATTCATCAACTTTCACCGCGAATTCATCATTTTTGGTTCTTACGTTCTCACAATAAAAATGGTTCTCACGTTAACCATCCCCTATATATATATATATATGTTAAATTAAAGGGGTGCCGGAAAATATGTGATTGTGTACTATTTTTTATTCTCACATAATTTCAAAATATTATACTGATAATATAAAGTGAACAATTTTTCAATTATAAAACATCAATAATATTTTTTGGGTTAATATTCAAATATAATTTAATTTTTTGTCCTTGTGAGTACTTTATCACCTAACATTTTAAAATTTTCAAATATGACCCGAAAATTGATCTGTTGATATAAATATAGTATAGTTACTTAACGGCGTAGAAGAAAACGGACGTGGACTAATGGGGCATGGGAAGCGGTCATTAATGGGACGGGACCCTCTCTTTCCTTTGAGCTAGATGGTTGATTAGTACAAGCGAGGGTGGCTTATTAAAGGAAGTCGTTAACCGCTTTGAAGACCACTCACGTAATACAAAATGACGCCATTTTATCTTACGTAGCAAGAATTAACAGCCACACTAGCAATTGTTCGTTTATGTCATGTTTCCTTCGACGCCATTAGATGATCAAACTATATTTGTAATAATAGAGTAATTTTCGAGCTATATTCGAACATTTTAGAATGTCAGGTTATAAGGTACTAATGAGGCGTAAAGTCATGTCATATTTAAATATTAATCTATAGTGTTTTGATCAGTCGAAACTGACGTAGCATAATGACATAAACATGGACTAGATTAATGACCTATCGGTTACATGTGTTATCAACCAGGGCCGTAACTAAGGCCAAGCTCACTATGCCATTGCTTAGGGCCCCAAAATTATGGGGGCCCATTTTTTTATTATATATATATATATATATATATATATATATATATATATTATATTAGTAGTCAATGTGATTTTAATTCTCCAACCCAATTGTCACCCCAGCCCCAATTTCCTTCTCTCACGATCTCAACATTGGACTTCGTCCCATTTGCATTTAAACTGTCTACCTCGGCCAAAACCTCCAAATCTCCTCCACGATGAGCTCTTCACCAACGGCAAAATCCTCCATGTCCGGATAAAAATACCACGCCTACATTTGTCGCTATTGTTGAACAAAGAGAGAGAGAGAGAGAGAGAGTTTGTGTATTGATTTTGGGGTTTTGAAGTGTGAAGACTGAAGAGAGACTTTGTGAAGGGGCCTACATTTTCTTCTCTCTTTTCAACACACAACAAAGTTGGCCCACTACATTTTTGTTTTCTTGCAAACTCGATAGATATGTCATTTAAAACTATAATACGTATTTCATTTTGTAAAGATATGAATTTTTGTCTATTTTGAGACTTTTTTGATATAAGATGTTATTTTTCATATTATTTTTCTTGCATTAAAGCCTATTTTCAAATTCTTGCTTAGGGCCTCGTAAGGCATAGGTACGGCCCTGCTATCAACAAAAATATTAGGATCCAATATTCAGAGTGGTTAATGCTCGGGTTCGAGTCCACCAACCTTTAAATTTATGTATTTAATTGACAAAAAAATATTAGGATCCAATAAGCATAGACATTTTTCCACATTAAATCAAGATTGTGCAAAATCTATATATTTTATAAGAATATATGATCACTAGAAGAACCGATGAGGATAAACTTTCTAATTTTCCCAGAGTCGAATTCAATGAAGATGGGAATTAGATATCTGTTTGGGCCAAATAAGGCTCATTATTAATTATTTTTACGATCCACATCCCATCACATATTAATATTTGATATAATATGATATCAACGTTATATAATGCCTACCACTGTACCACATATTGCAAATCACGTCTACAACTTCTATCTTGACTTTATATCAAATTTCGTATTATTTTGATCCAAGAAGATTCAACATTAATAAGTTCTTATTCCATCGCTCATATATTTATTTATTATAACATTATTATGTACAACGTGGCCAAGGGATGAGTGGATGTTCCTAATAAAAAGGTTGGAACTGTTTGTTATCATGATTGGAACTTTATTTAATATTATTATATATATATGATTAAATCTAAAAAGCGATAGATCGTGTTTATATTTAAACCCAACTTCATATTCAATAATATATTTATAATAATATTAATTTTTGGTAGTACCTTAGATTTATATTTTGATCTATCTAAAAATCTTGACCGTTTGATAGTATGGAAGTTTTTGAATTGTGCTATTCTCCTAATAGTAAAATAATAAGAAGTAATCATCTTAAAAGTCAGCATGTGCTACAATTTGAAAGGAGCAAATTTCTGAAACGAGATATCTCTAACTAATATTTTCAGAAATAATTAAAAATGATGTGTGGGTTTTGGCTTGTGTTAATTTCATTAAGTATTTATTTATTTTGTCCTACTATTGGCTTTGGTGAAATGGTTACATCACATGTCAGTAGTTTGATACTATAGATTTATAAGAACAGCCTGTGCAAATACAGTGCATAATTATTGTGTGTCTATACATACCTCAATGCATTCACTTAAATTCGTATACTAGGTAACATATCGATGCCAACTTCCCAAAAGAAGCAATACTTTTAATTAAGAAGTATTTAACATCTCAATTAATTGGATAATAAATTGTGATTGGATTATGGTCGACAATAACAACTTGCACATATAAGAGTACTTAAAATTTTGGGCATGCCCAAGATAATAACTAGCACTTAATTTGGATCAAGCTGAACGTACGATCAATTAACAAATAAGTTGCGTAATAAAAAACTATCGTAATTAATGATAGCAGGATGACTAAACCGGTCTGAAGGAATCGAACCGATCCAATCCAAATTATACAGACATTATGTATGTATTTACGTATAAATTTATCCTTATTTAAATAGATCCATTCTCATAAAATTCAGCATCCTATTTTTGTAATAATTAAGAAAAATTTCCAATATTTGATCTCACAATATTTCAATCGTATCTTACATGAATATGTAAAAATGATAATATTGAAAGTGCAATAATTAAAAGAAG
The DNA here is from genome assembly GCA_036937905.1 of Salvia rosmarinus. Taxonomy (NCBI): domain Eukaryota; kingdom Viridiplantae; phylum Streptophyta; class Magnoliopsida; order Lamiales; family Lamiaceae; genus Salvia; species Salvia rosmarinus. The sequence goes on from CM072823.1 coordinate 68,427,851, forward strand.
ACCAGCTATTCAGATAGTGGCAGCGTAACTTCAAAATAATATATATTCAAAAAATTAGATAACGTACCCTGCATGCCACCCCAAATGTATATATATACGTACGTTGCTGGTGTTCCAAATTTGACTATTATCACATCATCTTTTGTGTTTCTTTTTTCTTCAATCTTCTTCTTGCATTTCAACTATTTGAACCCACTTGCAACATCAAGTATGCTGTGCGCACAATTAAAAATTGTGATATATATAGAATCATTCGAAGACTGATTTAGAGAAATACAACCATCTCATAAAATTATGACACGTGTATTGCTTCAAAGTTCAGTATTTGTAATTTGTGTGATTATTTAATTAACAACCAATTGAAATTAGACAAAATTATATTGATGTGGTTGTTTGAAAAGTATATATTAACTAATAGGTGAATCACCTTAAATGATATCAATCAAGAGATTATAAATTTAAATTTCATCAATTCTCAAAAAAGATATCATCAGATCAAAATTACGATCGACCTTTTTTTATGTATTTTGCGGAATGTTGCAGTTACAATTTGAGGCACAGGTAAATTGGTCAAAGATTTATACATTCCGTCACTGCCCCTACCACACAAACAGCACAAGCCTGCGCAACGTGGCAGAGTCCTCGGAATTGATGACTAAAACAGTAAATTCTCATCCTATATAACAAGCCCCTTTCTTTATTCAAAATCAAACCCAATCCACGAACATTGCCGCTCCAAAATAAAAAACAACACCAATTCATGTACTCTACTTCTTCCATTTCCATCGCCGCGGCCGACGCCGATCACGGCTGCGGCGATCATCTCGCCGGCATCCACCCCGACATAATCCAATCCCACATCCTGAGCAGGCTCGACGGCCCTACTCTCGCCGCCGCAAGCTGCGCCTCGGCTGCACTCCTTTCCATGTGCGGTGGCGATCGCCTCTGGAAGGGCATCTGCCACTCCACCTGGCCCTCCACTGCCGACCGCCGCATCGCCGCCGCCATCTCGGCCTTCCCCTTCGGCCACCGCTCGTTCTACTCTGACGCCTTCCCGTCTTCGCGTCGCCTCCCTTCTGCTGCGGCGGTGGCGGAAACGTCGGAGTTCATCTCCGCCGTGGATATCTACTACGACGGCGCAGTGGTGTACTCGAAGGTCATGGCGACGGAGGCCCGCTCGGCGTGGTTCCTGAGCACGCCGTTCCGGCTGGAGCTCCTGGAAGAAAAGGAGACCCTGGCGTTGCCGTTAGAGCTAGACGGTGGCGACGGGAAGGCAGGTGTGCCTCACGCGCCGCCGAGCTGCTGCGAATGAGCTGGATCGTGATCGACCCTGTGAAGGGGCGGGCGGTGAACGTGGCGAACGGAGCGGCGGTGGAGGCAGGGAGGCACTGGCTGAGCGACGACATACAGTTGCGGTACGCCTCCGTGGAGGCGGAGGACAGCGGCGGCGAGATGGTGTGGTGCTCAGTGGCGGTGAGGTGCGGCGGGAAAGGAGGGGGGCGGCTGCGCGTGAAGGAGGTGAGCATGCAGGTGGAGGATGTGGAGGGGAAGCTTTTGAGTGGGGCGGAGAGCCTGAGAATCTTGGGGGCAGCGATGGAGGGAGTGAGGCGGAGGAGCGACGGGGAGGTGGAGAAAGAGAGTTATCAGAGGTTCTTGAGGATGAAGGGGCGGTGTAGAGAGAGAAAGCTGAGGAGGGAGAGGGGGTTGGACTTAGCGTGTGCCGCCACCGGAATTTCCATTCTCTTCGCATTCTTTGTATTTTTGCTATCGAGGTAGGAGAATAATTTTATAATTTTAATTAAGTAATTAGTTGATAGCCTACTTAGTTGTTAATCTTACATGGAACATTGATATTTATGGAAAATGTATAACCTTTGTTACATACATAACAAAAGGGGGGATTTTTCCTCAAAATATGATAAATTTTGTGTAATTTGGAATTAGGTCATCTCCAATCCAAGTGCAAAACCTATTTTACAGTCAATATTCATCTCTAACATACCTGCAAAACCAAATTCAAAATGAGTTTTGATAAAGTTTCTCTCTCATCCAAACTCATTTTTGTGTTTACAATGTAGTTAAACTCAAATCACTTTTTTTTTAATGTTGATGATATTACAAAATAATCCTTCTACATATTGATAATTTATTTTGTGTATCAAAAATAAATTGTAGAGAAGAAAGAACAACTGTAGGAGTCGCTGGAAACAAAATGAAGAAAAAGAAGACAATTAATGATAATTAGGGTACTTTTATATTAATTAGTTTGGGCTTTTTTTGGGTTTCACAGACATTGCATTTATTAAATTGTAGTTTACCTTAAAGGCCATTAAATGGTAATTCACGTTGAGTTATTGCTGTTTCTTTTTCTTTTTTTTGAATTATATTACATTAAAATGTTGATAGTATTGTTTATTTATTTTTTTATTCTTATAATCTTGTTTCATTTTTATTCTAAAAATAAATAAACTTTAATTATTTAACTTATTCTTTGATTTATTACAATTTATAAGTTTCCTTTTAACTTATTCTTTGATTTATTACAATTTTAAGTTTGAAATGTGTATATAATAACTAAATGATAGGTGTACACTAAAAACAACAACGTTAACTCATACATATTACACAATAATACATGACATATTAGGACATTTAATAAAGACATAATTGAAAATAATATGAAATTACTAGAGTATAACATGGAATACTAGAAATATAACAAAGACATTAATATTGAAATTACACAACAAGTGAAGAAATTATCATTACAAACATGCGATTAATCTAATAGTCTGGTAAATCTGAACTTGATCCTCCAATCATTGATTTAATTTTTTAATAGATTTAATGTGTAATATTGAAAAGTATAAATGTTTATTTTGCAGAAGTATAAAAAGTGGTATGAGAATAAATATATAGAGAATATTCTTTTGAGTTAAAATTTGAGTCTATGTATTAGAGATGAATTACTGTTTGATGTGATAATTAATGAAGTTGAGTATTGGAGATGGACTTACTATGTCCATCTTGAACTTATCTTCGCATACTGAAAATCAAATGAATCACTACCACACATAAAATTGTGTTTTTTTAGTATTTCTCTATACTACATGACATTATAAATATAATTCAGAATATGTGTCCTTTTCTTTTTCTTTTGATATGCATGATGTTTTAGGCCATTTTTTTTACTTAAGTCGTGACTTATCCATTTTTTCGAATGAGTCACTTTTTTATGTCACTTTTTTTTTACTTATGTAGCTTTAAAAATGTGTACATAAAAAGTGATTAATTAGAACCAAAAAAAGAATTTGAGGGCATTTGAGAGAGGAATAAAAAATACTGTCAAGAGTAGGAAGGAAGAAAATATGTAGTAATATCTGTTAAGTTTGATTTAAAAAATCTCATCCAATCTGGTGTAAGATATTTTGAGGGTAGCATAAAATTGAGCCACTAATTCAAGATATTGGACCATACCCTATCTCTATCATTCACCAATGAGGAAATATGGACGATGACGACAACAACAACAACAACAACAACAACAACAACAACAACAACAATAATAATAATAATAATAATAATAATAATAATAATAATAATAATAATAATAATAATAATAATAATAGTTGGGTTTAATTATTTCTCTGTCTTAATTTCAAATTTGTAAAACATCGAATATTAAAATTAATAATGTGCTCAACACAAACATTAACTGCAAAACAAACAAATTTATGTACACTCGAGTTTAAAAAAGAAAAGAAAAAAGAGCTTTTTCTTGTAATTTGAGAAATTCTCCATTTAATAAATAAAAATGGACGAACCTATATGAAATATCCTCAACCATGAGCTTACACTAATGTCCTATTTATTACTATTAATATCTAGGTAATTAGTTTATTAATTAGAGATTGATAGCTCTTAAAATCATAATCTAGTTGAACAAAATATTTTAGAAATTATATTAACTCTTGCATAATAGTTATAGTCGGATCTTTTTTAGAACACTCAAGCAGTGATCTTCTTTTAAGAGATCTAAGATTCAGTCCTCGTTCCTCTCCTCCCAAACTTTAAAAAGGAAACGAAATGTATCTACAGTCCAAGATGCCAAGATGTGACAATTGCCGTTACATTTTTGAAAATATTGATTTATTTTTTTTGGTCAATTAATACAGAAGTTTTTAAAGGCTGGCACACGCATGATGACATTAACCACTCTACCACTAGGCCAACACACACACACGAAAATATTGATTTATTTTGTTGAATGATGTACATGAAATTGGAAGTTGCTAGTGTGGCCCAACCCTATCGGCCCGAAGCCCATTAAATCTCTCTCTCATCAGTAGCTGAGTCATCATATACATCCAAGGCAAGACCTATTTTATCCACAAAATCCAAGTGGCAAGATAATATTGTTCCACAGCCAATCCATGCAATCACACAATCAACCAATCACCACATCATTCAAATCCCACCACTATTTTCTCTTTGCTTAAACTGAGATACGCTGTCTGAAATTGGTCCACTCACACACACTCACACAGACTAAGAAAGAGAAATGGCAGCAACAACAATGGCTACCGCTTCAACTGTGGTCGGATTGGGCACTTCCACTTCGTCTTCTCCAAAGAAGCTAAACCTCTCTTCTGGTAACCATTGTCACAAATATGTTAGCATTTTGCTTCTTTTTTCTTTACTCCCAATTTTTAAGAATCTCATGTCTACTGATGAATTAATCGTTACGGTATGCCTTTACTTATTTATCATAAATTTTGGTTCCGAAAATATTATTGTGGATATATATAGATTTTTTTGCTGCATGTAATTTTCGATTTGATTGATTGAAAAATGATTAGAGGTGTTTAATTTGCTAAAACGTGAGATGAGTATTGAAATGTTCTAAAAATCAGATAAATTTACAAATTGAATAAAAAATCTTGCATTATTTAGCAATTAAGTTCTTTTTTCCTTAGTTTCTTTTATTTTTCTTTGTCGTAGGGTTCCTAAAGTCTCCCGTGGCAGCAAGGAACCCTCTAAGGCTAGCACAAGCCTCAGGAGGAAAATTCACATGGTAATATAATAATTACAAAAACATTTATCTTCAAACATACAATTTGAAACTTATCATCATTCTCGATGATGAAGCTTTGAAAGAGATTGGCTGAGAAGAGACCTAAATGTGATCGGTTTCGGTTTGATCGGTTGGATTGCGCCGTCAAGCATTCCGGCCATCGACGGCAACAGCTTGACGGGGCTTTTCTTCTCGAGCATCGGCACCGAGCTCGCCCACTTTCCCACAGGGCCGGCCCTCAGCTCCCCCTTCTGGTAAGGGTAAATTCTCGAAAGAGTTATTACAAATGTAGTATTTACGAGACCACATTAACGTTTTTTGGGGGGCTAAATTTCAGGTTGTGGATGGTGCTGTGGCATTTGGGACTATTCTTGTCCCTCACTTTTGGCCAAATTGGGTTCAAAGGAAGGACTGAGAATTACTTTTGAGATGAATGTTTTCTTGTGACATATTTATCTTGGATGAAGTGTATGATATTATTATAATCTTGTAACTGATTTCTCGCGCATCTTAGTAAATTAGTATTGTATCTTGTATTGTAAGTCGTCTCTTCACTATAATTGTTAGGGCTGCGAGTGATTTTTAAAAAGTAAAACAAACAAATCTTAAGTTTCCATTAGAAGCAAAGCAACAGTACTATATAATGACTTACAAAACACGTAAGAGAGTAACATATCAATAGTATCAAGAGCAGTAGATATAAAGAATAGAGGTGTGTCCTCGTGGACTTAGCTAGTTAGCTTGTTTGATAAGAGCTAATAGATTTAGACCAAGACTAAAGGTAGGGGTGTGCATCGGTCGGTCGTCGGTCAGTGTGTATCGGTCGGTCAGTTCGACCGACCGATCGAAATTTTTAAAACCGAAAATCGAATCGAAAATATTTTTTTGAACCGAACCGATTTATAGTTTCGGATCGATCGAAAATTGAACCGAAAAAATCGATCGGTTTCGGTCGGATCGAAAAACCAATCGAAACATATACTTCATCTGTCCCATTATTGTTGGCACGTTTTTCTTTTTGGGCTGTCCCATTAAGTTGGTCCGTTTCCAAAAAAGGAAATAATTTTTACACTAAAAAGTGTCTCGAATTTCGTGACATTCATTATTTTACACACAAAACATAACTCTTCTTAGTCTACGTGTAAAAAAGAAAGGAGCATAATTTACTGGGACGGAGGGAGTATTATATATATATTTTTTTAAATAAATATATTTTAATCCTAATTATTTAATTAAAATATTAATTAATTATTATATAAAATATAAAAACATATAAAAATAATATTTTCGGTTCGGTTCGGTTACCGACCGATCCTAAAATATGAAACCGAAAACCGATTTTAATTGAAAATTTGAATCGAACCGAAAACCGACTTTTTCAAAAATCGAACCGAACCGACCGAAATCGATCGGTTCGGTCGGTTTTTTTGGTTCGGTTTGGTTCGTGCACACCCCTAACTGAAGGTGTATCTAATTCACGCCCAAAATAGCAACAATTGCATGTCCCCATGTGAAAAAATAAAAACTGATAAGACGATACTAGATTTATAGTTTGAGTTTAAAAGCTTTCAAGATTCGTATAGATATCTCTATATTTTCAAAGATGAATAATATTATCGTGTGGGCTTGGATCAATTGAGCAATACTTTAACGGCTAGTGTGGATCTAAATATATCCCAATTATATAGTGGCTAAACTCGTTCTAAGCCCAAGTATTCCGATATGAATAGTAGTCAAACCACATTTTAGAAAGTTGGATAAAAGAGAGAGGTTTTAAGAATAAGTTGTTACAGAATAGAGCCCAATCATAAAATAAACATCAGTGGCCTGACCCAGTAGTCAAGGGGAGTCGTAGTGTTACGTTCAGTAATAATCCAACTAAAAACCTATGCTAGACTTAAAACTCTAACTCAAACAAACTTTAATATTTTCTGAGCTCCATCCCTATTTGACAAGACTCAACAAGCTTAAGCTCTACTCTATCAATTAAACAGAAAAGAAAAAATCTATTATCATCTCATCGAATTATGACAACATAAATTTGTAGCAACTCAATACACTCATTGACAATAGCTCAATTAGTTAAGAGTTGCAGGTCAAGTGAGACTAATTTTGATTAGGTCGTGAGTCGATCAAGTTAAATATCATTGAGCTCGAACTTCTACTTGACATATGTTGAAAGTAGTTGGTACTCAAGCTCGATTCAAATAAGTTTGATTTACAAATGAATCCCCAATATGTCGTGAGCCAGTTCCATCACTCTCGCCTTTAGTTTCATATTGAAAATAGTGATTACAACGAAATGATACATTACATCGATATTATTTCATATTGATGATTTTTCAATAATGAGGAAAATTCACATTTCTTGTTCAAGATGCGTAAATCACATTAGAAAAATAATTGGTGATACCATTATTGTTCACAATTTTGATCGAGTAAACACAAAATGAAATGAATAAAGTTTTAGATTACACATTGATTGATGGTTAATATATATAGGAGTGCCAAATGACGATATTTTAATAGTTAAAATCATATGTTCAAGAAAAAGGCCACGTTAACAATTATGACCTCTCCATCTAATAAAATGGAAGTTATTCCTCTAAACCACCAGAATTTATTCCCTCTTTGATTAAAATAATATTGGCATATCTATAACCACGACAAAAACTTGTCACTTGGTCAACAAGATTAGCACTTGCATCCTCCCATTATCTTTTTGTTCTTAGATTAACCATGTGCTGCAACACAATGGAACACCACATGCTATCATATATAAATACAATTATCATTAAGAGAGGCAGCTACTTTTCTTATATCTATTTCATGATATTTTTACTAACTAACAGCAGTCTATAATTACATATATTCCGAGTAGATTGACCTAAAAGATATGATCGTGATTTAAATATTAGCGGTCACACATAGGGGTGAAGAAGGGCTTAAGCCCTGAGCAAGCCAAATTTTCTTTTTCTTTTTTATTAATCTTACGATCTTCGAATTATTCAAATTTTGTGCAAATTGTTGTCTGATTAAAGTCCTCATTAATGAAACGAATCGCCTGAAAATTTAGAAATGATGTTCAAACCTATGATCTTTTGTCATGAACATCGGCGGAGTCAAGAGGAGTTTCATTTCACATCAATCACTTTTTTAATATAAAATTGGAAACTAGTTGGCAAAATTTGTACGAATCAATGTGTGCTTCATCATCAAATCGAATTTCTTGAAACTATATTTTCTAATTCTCGAACTTGAAAACTCTATCGGAGGATTTTTTTTCCCCTGACTTTGCTGTTGGACATAAGGACCGGCAGTCCATTTATCAAAAAATACTAAGGGTACCACACACCTAAACCCAATTTTCCAACTTTCATATGAGTCCTATAGTGTCACATCAACTTTTCAAATCCATCAACTTTTATTCTATTTTTCTCTACAATAATAAACCCAACTTTCAACTTTCAATTAGATCTCACAAAAATACACATCATTTTATATATTTTTAATTATAAATTGAGAAATTTAATAAAATAAAATTATTATTTCATAATTATAATTAACAATTTAAAATAAATTTTAAGCTGGCGTGCAGGGGGGTGGGGTGCCATGGAAATTGGAATGCAGTGAAAGTTAGCTTTCAATTTTGAAAGCTGGAAGTTAGTTTTTTCGGGGTGGTTAACATTGGAGAGGTTTAATCTAATTGTGCCATTGTGGGCACTCTAAGCGAACTTGTTTTACTAAGACGATTAAGTAAATACTAAATATACTCATCTTCAACTACACATCTTCAATATACTTACTTTCGTTCGACCTTCAACCTCTTAAAACGCACATATTAAGAGACACTAAAAACATAAACAAATTTTTGAACATTTCACTCTCATGTTAAACGTTCAAGTAATCATGTTATTGTAACAACAAAATATATTTCAACAAAGGTAGAATCTGCACCACCTAAACAATCTTGTACCCATCAAAAATCCAAACACATGAACATGATCATAAAAATAAAAATTGGTGCATGAAAATGGAATTGGAGGGTGGGGGGCGAAGCCATGTGGGATCGGGGCCCACTAGTTTACCAGTACGTGGGTGTTTTATGGAAATTTCTGATTCCTCCAAATCCACAATTTCTAAATCCCTAAAAATCCGTTTGCCAGTTTCTTATTTGGAGCCGTTAAAATGGGCCCCCAAAAACCTCAGTTCCCCTCTGTTCTATTGATGGGTCTCTGCATTGTACAGCCAACTATTTTTTATTTATTTTTTATATTTGAAATTAATTTAGTCTGCAATTATTATACCTCAGTGTACCTTTCCCCGGTATTTGCTCATGGCCCCATCCTCTTCAACATTTTGCATTCTCCCCCTTTAAAATTCCACATATTTTAAGTTGAATTATGTATTGGTGAAAGTTTGGTGATGATTACATGTAGTAAGAGAAAACCGAAGGAGAGGTTCTCGTTGTCCGGATAAAAGGGACTGTATATCTTAGTGTATATCTTTTTTATTTGTTTCATTTTACGAAGCTCCATAAAATTTATACAAAACTTAAACATTTGTCCGTATAGTGTGAAAAAGATAAAAATATCATTTTTTAAGAAAAAATATTATTTATTTTTTACTATGTAATTATAAAGTATTAGTTATATTGAAAAAAATATTAATGTCTGTATATATGAGCACATGAGACCCATCTCTAGTGACAAAATTTCATCGTGTTATATGATTTATATCTATATACAAACAATCGAAAATATCTTATTAAGTAGATAATTTTTCTAACATTTCGGAGGCAAAGACATTTTGTTGTGGTCATAGTGTTTTAGAAGCCAAGAAAACTTAGAAAACTGTAAGATTGCAAGACACACATGCCTCGAGGTGGCTGCACGACTAAGAAAAGTTTCATTTCATTTTTTTGGCTATACTTTCAGATCTGAAAGTAATAAAATAACAAAATATAATTTTTTTAAATTACAAGCATTGAAGCATATGTTGGTTTATTAATACGATATTTGAACTTTTCCATATAACTTACTGATATTCTTTACTTACAAAATTTTCATGACTCAAGGTAAAAAGTTAATTATATTTTATGATATGATTTTTGAGTCGAGCTGCAAAAATAATATAAGCTTTGAAAAAATTTATGAGCATTCAAAGAAAGCTGCATTGCACTAGACAAAATTTTGCAGACCAGAAAACTTTATTAAAAAATTGCAAATATGGCATGAAATAATTTTTTTGGTTGTTTGGCTCAGATTTCTGAAGTCATAAATTTTGTCTTGTGCTAAATTTGTTATTTTATTAAAATTAAATATTCTTTTACGTACTTTAATAAGCCATACTCTATCCGTCCATAAAATTCGTTTACTTATTTTCTCTTTAACCCATCAACGAAAAACGTTTACTTTCCTCTTATGGACATGAATCTCATATAACTCTCATAATTTTCTCCCATATTCTACTCATTTACTTACAAAAAATATGCTATGATACTTTTAAATTCCATTTAACAACAATCTATTCATGTTTTATCAAATACTCCTTACAATTGTGACTCTCATTCTTCACTATCTTTATATTTATTACAATTTATTAAAACTCGTGCTACTAAGTCTGTAAACAAATTTGATGAACGGAGTACTATTTTTATAATCTAGTCTTAATTTCAAATCGTAAAACTTTGTTAACCTCATACTTTCCATGCATATTGAGAACTTCAAGGTAAGTGAGATACCGAGGATTCAAGATGATAAAGGGGCTTAACTGCAAATATGTCGGTTCTATCTCTATCTCTTTGATTGAACTTAAATCATGGGGAACCAAATGTAAATGCAAAGAAACGAGTCAAAAATTGCAATTATTCCTTACATAAATATTCACAGCCGTACATTATTTTATGTGCATTTTTTTTAATAGAAAACTAGGAACATGCAACTACCATTGGTAAGTTCACCCTACACATATTCTACTTTTGTAGAACAGTTGAAAAAAAAAATTTTAGATAAATTATTTACAATAGCTCCACTTAAAATATACTAACTGAAGGTCAATGTGATTTTATTTCCTGTTCCAGTTGCTTGTAGCATATTGCAATAGGGAAAAAATTCAAATAAGTCATATGTCACTCTGCCAAACTTGGACTATTGGCCCTATGAATGTGATGTCTACCAACATTGTAATTTGTACCATTATAAAGTTGGACATTTTTGACATATTTTACAAATTCATGTGACAACTTTTTGCAGATTTACCATAATAGTAAAAAAAAAGACCCACTAGCGATTCTTATCCTAATCGGGCCTATGAATTATTGCGATTACATTTTGTATTTCCACGTTTATACTTATTATATGTATTTCGCAATGTACATGTTACTATGCTATAATTAATCTGCTTATCGTACTATATAATATATGCTATTTATTTTCTACACTCTATGAATGAGTTCTATAATAGGGATTATCAGTAATTGAGAATCTATATCTAGCATTTCTAAATTATAGTACGAGAGTTTTATAAGGAGCCAAAAATAAATAAATTACAATGATTTGAAAAGGATAAAGAGTTTTTACATATATGCAATTAGCAATTCTACAATTATCAGTATTGTAAAGGACAAAAATGCAGATAAAAAGTTATAGAATAAAAATAAAGGAAATTAATTACTCAATTTCAGTAATATTGTAAAGGACAAAAAGCCTCAATTATAAAATAAATAAATTTCTATGGGCTCGATTTGAAAAATGGTGTATTGTATTAATGTTGATATATATAAGGTACATTTGCAGTTTGATACTAAAATTGCTAGTCAATTGACCATAAAAGTAAACATGGTAGGTGATGAAAAATATGGAAATATCATATAAACGATAATGTTACTAGTTAGATTCGATAAAATTTAATGATTTTTGGTATTATCACGACGAGCCAACTTTCTTAAAATGATATATCCAAGTTGAACATATTTATTGATTAGGCTATTAATCTATGCCTGAAATTTGTTCGTGTCTCTATTTATTAGCTTTCCAAACCATAAAAGTTATCATTATCATGCGCTAGCTTTTAAATCTAAAACATGCAACAAATCATTATAGAAAAAGGATAAAACTTAAACCGCCATCGAAGTAATTAATGATATCACGATTCAATTCATTTGATGGCCCATTCCATATTTTCCACAAATATAATTATGTACTACCAAAATACGAATATACCATTTTTAAAATATTACTTTAAATTCAAAATATACTACTTTTATAAAAAATATTTATTTAAACCAAAACTATCATTATTGTATCAAAATGTAGTATGTCCATTTTTCAACCTTCAAAATTTTGAGGTGGCGCGTCAAATGCCACATGGAAATGGCACATAATTCCATGTGGTATTTGTGTTATTTTATTTTTATATAGTATCCGATGAGCCACGTCAAAATTATGAAGGTCGAAAATTGGACACGAAATACATTTGATACAAAGTAGATAATTGATAATTTAAATACATATTTTCAAAAGTTCGAAATAATTTGAATAAAACAAATATAATTTGAATTTAAAGTGACGTGTACCAATAGTTTCACACCTTGGAGTTTGATAAATATAGATTCTAGGATATTAAATTAAATATACCAAAGAATTATTGAATTGTGTTCATTTCGAGCATTGCAAATTTTATTTAAAAAAAAAAAGGCAGTGGCGGTGATTGTACCTTCTAAATTCTCACGTGTATGCCACGTCTTCCTCTTCTCTTTATATCAGAGGTCTTATTAACTGCCTTCTCTCTCTCACAAACTTTTCCATGAAAAAGGCTAGCAGATTCACTACTTGAAAGCTCTCTCTCTCCCTCTCTCTCAGACACATACCACTTTTCCCAACTGCATTTGAAGATGAAGCTTTGACAGTTGCCTCATTCGCAACTACACTGTCACATGTATCTTCTCCTCTTTTCCTTTCCCTCTTTAGAATTTTAAAAATCAGAGCCCAACTTTTCACAAAGGAGGCTCAAATTTGCATGCCAAACCCATCTCAACATCATTCCCTACTCCAAAAAGCCACCACATTAATAACCGGTACGTTCAAATCTCCCCACTGTTTAAACCCCTTCTTTTTTGACTGATTAAAAGCATTTTACAACTCAACTTCGGCAGTTACAAAAGAGGAAAAATTCATTTCAAAAGGGGGCCTCAACGAGCTTATTTTTTGTCTCTAGATCTGTTTAAGCTTCTGGGCTTCTGATTGGAGCGATTCTAAGAATTTTGATGCTATCTGAATCTTGGCTTTTATATATAGCATATATATTGCTCAACGTCGTTATGATATAAAATAACGTAGTTGGAGAATGCCAAGACAGAATCTGATCAATGTGGATGTGAAAATTGGGGGGAGGAAATGCAAAGTGAGGAAGAGGGGTTGTTCATCGTCGTCTTCATCATCGTTAGTGCATAATAATCGGTTGAAGCGGGCTTTTTTGGTGGGGAAACGAGTCGGGTCGAGCACCCCTGTTCCGAGGTGGAAGATGATGAGCTCGAAATCACCATCAATGGAGAGTGATAAGGCACCACTCAAGTATGTGGCGATAAAGGGTGGCGAAAAGGGTGAGGAGGTGTCGATTTCAGCCCGAAAACTGGCTGCAACTCTGTGGGAGATTGATGGCTTGCCCTCACCGAGAGGGAGGAGGGAAAATTTGGATGATAGGAAGAGTGAGGTGGGGGGAGTTGTTAGGAAGGAGAGGATGTTGTTGGAGGAGACGAAATCGGGATCAACAGCTCTTGTTTTGTCTGATCTGTTTCGTAGTCCTGTTGCTGAGGTGGGGATTGCATTTTTACATGGACACAATTGGATTATTTTTGTTGTGTGGTTTGAATGAGGGATTTTGATGATGGACGTGATATTATTTGTGTATTGTGTGTTGATGTTGTTTTTCTTGTCGTTTCAAATTGCAGAGAATGGAACCTCATCCACCAAAGCTGGCCAGCCATAGAAGGAGAGAATCAGCAAGTTCTCAGAAGCTTCTGCAGGTTGAAAGTAGTTTGGGAGGCACCAAATCTCCTCATAATTGCCTTGTTGAGGTATGATTTTTGAGTTAAACGTTGAAATAGTCTTTACTAGTTTGTAAGATGAAGATGATTAAAGGATTTTGCATTAGCATTTGTGGTAGTTGATTAGGACCTTCGTTCCCGTTAATGGGTGTGTTGGTGGAGGATGATTCGGAGATTTACTAGTCGGATTAACAAATTTTTAGTCGATTTCCACGGATAGATGCATCAACCATTTGTTTCTTTATTAGGAACAACTAAGACTAAATGCGTTTTTAGTGATTTATGATGCATTATGTCATTGACACAAATGGACAAAAATCGTGTGGTGTAGCCGTGATGGAGCTGAGAACATGGTTTGTTTTTGTTATGGGGCACCACTATACTATCATGTCATATGTTTGTCTCCCTATAGATATCAACAAATGGTTAACACTTTCATTTGTCAAGCGTTTGTTTGTTCTTTTATATCGGCTGTTTCTTCTTGATTGGAATGTGCTAGAGAAGGCAAAAAACTGAGGATTAACGTATAGATGATGCAGGTTCATGAGGCGCAGAACCATGCCCGGAGTCCATGTAGACACGTTGTTGGAACCAAGAATCGTCTCAAGGATGTGTACAACGGCCTCATAACTTCTAAAGAGTTGCTCAAGGTAATGAGCCGTGTTGATCATCTTGAAGAACAAAGCAATACGCGTTTATCCCTTTTCTCAGCCCTAAAATTTGAGCTTGATCGGGCTTGTATCCATGTGAGTAAATTGATCCAAGAACAAAGGAAGGGGAGTGAGATCGGTATTATGGTGAAACAGTTAGAAGAGGAGAAATTGGTTTGGAAATTGAAAGAGCAAGATAGGATTCGGAGTGCCATTGCATCTGTTAACGGAGAGCTAGAAACCGAGAGGAAGCTGAGGAGGCAGACGGAGAGGCTGAACAAGAAGCTCGGGGTAGAATTGTCTGAGACGAGAGAATCCCTGACGAAGATGAGCAAGGAGCTCGAGAGCGAGAAGAGGGCACGGGAGATATTCGAACAAGTGTGCGATGAGCTGGCTCGAGGCATAGGGGAGGATCGGGCCGAGGTGGAGGAGCTGAAGATGCATTCGGCTAAAGTTTGTGAAGAGGTGGAGAAGGAGAGGGAGATGCTTCAGTTAGCCGATGTGCTCCGTGAGGAACGAGTGCAGATGAAGCTTGCAGAGGCCAAGTATCAATTTGAGGAGAAGAACGCGCTCGTTGACACATTGAGGAATGAGCTCGAGGCCTACTTGAAGTCCAAGAACGGCGAGGAACAACAAGGTGATGGCTCTCCGAGCTATGACAAGATCAAGGAGCTCGAGAGATACTTGAGGGAGACGCTGCCTAGCCCGTTTGAGTACCAAGATAAAGACAGAGACGATGTCTTGGATGTTTCAGCATTAAACAGAGATGATCAAGACGAAGAAGAAGGTGATGATGATGATGATGATTCAGCTGACAGCGACCTCCACTCCATCGAGCTAAACATGGACGACATCAGCAAGAACTTCCAATGGAGCGACGCTGTCAAAGCTGAATCGAAGAGGAACTCAGTCGACAAGAGCAAAGGGAGAAAATCCATCTCAGGGAAGATAAAGAAACCAGCAGCAGCCATTTTGTCTGAGACAAAACAAGAAACACTAGACATGTTTGACAGGAGAGGGGTGTTTGAGTTCTCATCGCAGCCATGGAAGAAGAAGGATGTCGAGGAAGAGCTCGAGAGATACAACATGATCAAAGATTTGAGAGACCACATAGTTTCCACTTCAAGAATTGCATCCTCTCAAGACTTGGCCACTCCTTCAAAGGATCCTCCTAATGGTGTGCCATGTCAAGGCTAGGCATCGCGCCTCCTTATCGGGGTAAGGCCAAAACTTCCCTCCAATTTGGATTTTAACCTATGTCATGAATCCAAGAGTGTAAACAGAAGTTTTGTTTCCATAGATTTACATAAAAGTTTATAACTGTATAAATTATGCTACTACTACTCTGCAGGCAATGAAAGTGTTATATGTTGAAATTTCTACTGCTTTGTTCGTGATGTTTCTTTTCTACCAAGATTGGCCTTTTGGGACAGTCTTAAAAGTTTTAACCAAATAATGTAGTACAATGCACTAATTTTTGATGGTCCCATGTTATTTTGACCATCATAGTACACCTCCAGAATCAGGTCAGCTTTTAACTATTTTGATAGTGATTGCTCCTTGCTTCTCACAAACCTTTTCTGATATTTTGATACAGTTGCTTTTTGGATTTAAAAAGTTCCATTACGATACTGCAAAATCATGATTCTGTATTTTTTTGACTCTGAATCCAAATATTCAGTTCAATCATTGATTCTTTGAAACAACTTTTAAAGAAAGGAGAGCGAAGGAGTAGTTACTAGGCTTTCTTGCAATATTGCAAAATAGACCCTGAATCAAAATATTGAATATTCTTTAAACAACCCTTTAAAGTGAGGAGAGCCCACAACGATGAGGATGAACATTACGGTGCTAGCCCCGTATTAGACGAGCAATTTCTTGTGTTTTAACTCTTGTCTTCGACATCAAGAATGATACATGGAACTTGGCTTCAAGAGTTGAAAATTTGGAAAACAGGGCTGACAGAGAAAACAAGAGAAAAGAGGCAGAAAATGAGAGGTTGTCACCTTATTATCACCACTACATTGTTAATCCCATCAAAATTGTTCTTGCAAAACACATGGTTTGGGGCAAAAGAGGAATTTGGGGGTGACACCACAGAAATGTTGTCTGAAACAATTGTGTTTGGAATTATAATAAGGGTTTTGGATTATTTAGGGCACATGCATTCATATCATTGCCAGATACAGCTGGAAGAAGCTATGGCTCCCAGAAACCATCTCTTTATATATTATGCATGTTGATTCATTGAATGATTATCTCATGTGAGGCATCATTTAAGTGTCAATTTCAACTCAAGTGTCCCATTAGATTTTTATTTTATTTTGTCCACTTGATTGGGATTCTGAAAAATTATTACTGTGCTTCTTTATTTGTAAATATATAGTAGTGCTTTTTAATATTAATATTTTTACACATTACATTACTACTTCTTTATAAGATAAAATTAGATCATACACAAAGATTAATAGTTCTTATTTATAAATATATAGTAGTGCTTTTTAATATTAATATTTTTATATATTACATCACTACTTCTTCATAAGATAAAATTAGATCATACACAAAGATTAATAGTTCAAATTAAATTTTAGTTAACATAAGAAAAAAATAATTATTCAATCCTCTCCCTATCTATAAGATTCATTATACCTATTACTATATGGTACTTGCCGACGATATTCTATCCTGACAAATGTTTATTACTTTAAATTAACATTCAGAAAATCTAGAAAGTTCTGGCAAAATGTAAACCATCTATGACTTCTCTATTAATATTAAATCATATTTTGTTACTAGCTAAAATTTTAAAATTATATGAAAACAAAAGCAGACAGAAATTGCGATAAAGCGTAACCAGATGATTGAAATGTAAATAATAATAACTCAAAGTGGTCCTCTTTACAATTTATGGCGAGGTCCTCTTCACTTTTCAAATTTACTACATATTTAAAATTTAGTTTTTGGAATTATTAATTAGTATTAGCTCGCATATTTTGTCCCCATTTTTTACTACTTATAACCTGTATTGGTTTTGATCCGAGTAAAATCCACCCATTGACATCATATACACAACTCGGTGCTATCAGGCTATCAGCTATGTGCTATAATCACTTGGTAAAAAAGGGCGAGAAGAATCGCTCTTTCATTATATTTTCCACACATTCGTAACTTTTCCTGTCTTAAAGACCAAAATACTTTTTATCTCCAAATAATTTCTCATTGTACTTTGCCACTTCATCTCTTCCATCTCCTAATGATGTTTTAGACATTATTGACAATATGATAAGACACCCTCTTAATCATCCATGCTAGAGTAGGGGCCATGCCAGAAACTTTCAACGCGAAACAAAGGCTTTTGTTTTATTGGTAAAAGTAAATATCTCCACTAGGTTCGTTGAACCCCAATCAATCAGAGAGAGAGCGCGAGCGAGAGAGAGTTCTAAATACAGATTCTCTGCATTATGTTCTTGTTAGTATAGATACATCGCACTGTATCTTGACAATGCATAATACCAGCCACATTGTAAGAATTCAGTCATGCATCATCTCACCCCAAAGATAAAAATGTTGGACAAATCCATGAGAATGTGCAACAATTGAGAAATTATTCAGCCGATTTAGGGACAACAACAATTGACTCGACCTAGAAGGCGTAGACCAATGAACCTTGCATACCCGATGCAGGTGGGCATTAGCACGTGTCTGTTAGGGATCCTCAGGTCGCCTCTGAGGGCTTTCAGCCTTCCCAGGTGCTGAAGTGAAGGAAACAGGGGCCATGGGGTGGTCCTTCACGACGAGGCTGAGGATTTCAGGGCGTGCATAGTGGCCGACCACATCAAAGTCGAACTTTGCACGAACCACCTCACCGAGATCTGTGCATAGGATAATGTTTAGTCGAAGAAAACGTGGATATGGAAGAAGACAACCACTAAAGGCACAAAACAATTGAATTAGACGACGTTTCACCCCCCAAGGCAAAAACTTGTGTACACCCACCCCAATTACTGTTCACCAACCTAATTAGAGTTTATTAACCCTTAGTTAGAAATTATTAATCACAATCAGGATTTTATCTGGTTGGATGCATGATGCATCCAGATGCATAAGAGTGTGCCTCAAGAACAAAGGAAAGTACCTAAATCCGCGGATATGAGTGCTTCCCCTTCATAATTCGGCCCTGCCAGCACAGCCCCAGACGGAGAAATAATGACACTGCCGCCAGCACAGACAATGGATTCCGGCATGACTTCTTCCTCCGCACCGGAGAAAACATAATCCGGTGGAGGCGGGTAGTCTTTCCTTCTGCAGAACTGGTTGGCAGAGAGCACGAAACACCCTCCTTCAAGGGCAACATGTGTCATCGAAGCTTGCCAGACATCCCTTGAATCAGCCGTAGGCGCACAATAGATCTCAACCCCTGCAAACACAAAGCTCTGAAGAATTGCACAATAGCTTCAAATACATCGAAATAAAGTGGAAACAAACCTTTAGCATACATTGCTGTCCTCAAAAGTGGCATTCTGTTTTCCCAACAGATTGCAGCCCCGATTTTGCCAATAGGCGTGTCGAAAACAGGAATTGTCGAGCCATCTCCAAAACCCCAGATGATGCGCTCGAGAGCAGTAGGCATGACTTTCCTATGCTTTCCGAGGAAATGACCTTGAGAGTCGAAAAACAGGACAGTGCAGTATAAGGTATATCCATCTCTCTCGATGACCCCCATCACTAAATGAACCTTATATTTTGCGGCCATGGCAGCTAAACGATCAACTTCAGGACCTGAAGATAAATGAAAAATCAGAAGATGATATGATATAGAATGCTTCATGAAAAACCCGATTACTAGTGGTGGTTCTTACCAGGAACATCGATAGCAGCAACATGGTATTTCCGGAACTCCTCTCTACCCTTGGCTGTACGGTTACCAATTGAAACACCGAAAGTTGATCCACGTGGATAGCCACCAATGAACGCTTCAGGAAACACAACTAACTGAGAACCATATGAGGCTGCTTCAACCAGCAACTTTTCAGCTTTATCTGGAGGGTGAAGAACAGTCACTTACATAAAAACGAAAAAAAAAAAAAACTAAAATCATGTATGAAACAAGTGTATCCAGATTCCAGAAAGTGAGAAGGGCATAATATTTAGATTTTCCTATGCTTCTAGTACAGTATTATAGAGCAATTATTATTTCTTTTGACAGAACTAGATAATGAAGGGAGCAACCAATGGCTCGAGAAGATGTTATCCCCTCAACAGCGATATCTATCATAATAAACACCAACAACTTAGAACAATCTAAAGCATTATAAAAACGTGGCAACACTCAGTTCCACTCTAAGACATTTCTAAAATCACAGTCAAGTCGAGGCAATTATAAACAACTACTACAAATTCTTTCCAGACATGATCTTTTATTCCTTTGATAAGCTTTCCTCAATCAAGATTTCATATAGAGCCAAACCAAACATAATATTTCAACGAATTTCCTCCTCGTACAAAAGTAACACAAGAAGATAATGAAAATGCATGCTAATCAAATATCTTCCCCCTTGTCACTATAAAGATGCAAAAATATAATAGGCTTACAATAAATCCCCTCATCCTCTTCACCATTTTTCTATCTTTTTCTCGTCGTCCTGAATCAACGGTTGGAAACTTGGAACATAATCTACTTGAGTGAAAGACATCTTTTAAAATGCAATTAAAGAAACATCAATCATCAACCCAAGAAGCCCTAGAAATCTCCCTTCCCCTGACAAAATTTCAGACATCAACATAATTAAGAAAGCATCACATGACACACCAACAAGTGAAACCAACTCAAATAATCTCCTTTCACCATTCAACGTTAACTCAAGAACCATCTGCAAACACAAGTAGTTTGCACCAAACAATTAATACTAGAGTAAAATTTAGTAATGCATTTCTTTCTTTCTCCGAATACAGGAATGCAAGTAATCACAAGAGACAAATTAGAGAAAAGGGAACCAACCAAGAGTGGCGGGGGTGTCATAGAAGACGGTGGCGGCCTGGACGACGGTGGCGCGGACAGTGGTAGCGGAGGCGTCGGCCCCCATGTCCACCTCAGCAAACAAAGGGCCGTCGTCAACAGCAGGATTAGGAACTAGAGCCATGTCTCTGCGCTTCTCAGCAACTGCTGCTGTTTCTTCTGCCGTTGAATTTCTATTCAGAATTTGACTGTTCGGAGCAGGCGATGATGACGTCGACACTGAGCTCATGTGAAATGGCGACGCTGTGTGAAATTTCGATCAATAATTAAAAAAATAAATCTGTTTATTTTCTTTTTAGGCGGACCATAATTCATAATCATAAAATGGTAAGAGGATTGGGTTTTGGTGGCATGAAATTATCTTGAAATGGGTAAGGGTCGGAAGATCAATTGGGCCGGGTCAGACGTTGGCCCAAGTCACAAGGGCCCAAAGCCCCAAGGATCCCCAACTATATAGGGGGGATCTATAACTGTTACACTGTACAATGAATTTCTTTTTCCTATTCAAAAAGAGGTGTTTTTTATATTAAAAATGTTTCGTTTCCAAACTACTTTTAAAATACAACTCTTTTCTAAATTTAAAAATAACTTATTGGAATGGAGGAGTAGTATATGGGATCTATAACTGTTGCACTGTACAACACCCTCTAACTGTCGTGAATAATGTCAAGTTGTCAACTCAAAAAAAAATGTCGTAAATATTGTTGAATATTTTGTTTTACTATTTTTCTTGATACAAATTATTTTATTATTCGATTTCTTTATGAAATTGTGAAGGCAAAAGTAAAGTAGAAGTCAAACTTTTTTTTTCAATAACCCATTTTTAATAGTAAGAAATACTTATAATTCGACACCGGATGAAATATTCTTTAGTAAGAAAATATTATTTTAACTTCCAAACCATTTTCTTTTATAAAAGATGTATTAAACTATGAAAAAAAACTCTAAACCCCAATCTACTATTATTTTACAAAAAATACATTAAAATGCTGTCCTGATCAACGATAGATGCCGAAATAGAATTATGCGTTAACTTTTAAAAACATGACCCTAGCTACTTTTTTTTTTTTTTTCACGCTAATCTACAACCGCTATCTTAGGTCAAGACTAAGAAAACCCTACGCCTCATGCAATATACGCAAACCACATAGGATAAATGAAACCACACTGAAAACTGTGTGACCATGACCTCTCGGCCACATGAACCCACATTAACCATTGGACTTAGATGCATATTAGGAGTAGAGATATATCATTAGCGAGTTACGTCAATATTATGGACAAAAACCACATGCATTTTTAATAAATTATGGATAATTCACGTGTTTGATTAACTTCAATCAAACGAATTAATTTACATTTATAACAAAATAGTGATAATAATTTGAGATTTAGAATGATATTTTAAAAGTTATAGAACGTTATTTATGAAATAAATAATTAAGAATTGAAATTTGTAATTTCCCTTATTTAATTGTATCGACAACAGTGGCTATTTGAGGTTTGCAAAAAACATTTCGGCGGGGAAGAGATGAAGCCTGAGGGCTCATACTTGCACAGTTCGCAGCAGACACAGTAGCCGACAAAAGCTCGGACATGTGTGATCCGATGTGGACGAGTTGCATGCGAAACAAGTAGAAGTCGGAACCAACTCCCACGTGGGTCACCCCCTCATCACGTGATCTTCACGCTCACTACACTCTCCCAACAACAAACTTGTTTGGGTGTATCACTTCAGCATCGGGTTCGTTTCTTGCCCCAATCCCGCCTGCGCAAAGCATAAACTTTTCCCCATCTTCTTATACTACAAAAAATAAAATAATGGGCGACTGTAATATCAACGAGAGATCAATAACAGCAGCAGCTGGTTCGAGAAACATTCCGATGGAAATCTCCATAGCTGAAGCTTCTTCCATGTTTCCCGGCTTCCGGTTCTCGCCCACAGACGAGGAGCTGATTCAGTATTATCTCAAGAAGAAGCTGCAGGGATCCGAGGAGGGCGTCGAAGTCATTCCCGAAGTCGATATTTGCAGACACGAACCTTGGGATTTACCAGGTTAATTCAATTTTTTTTCTTTCGTTTTTTCCTATGTTTTTTTGTTGTTGTAAGAATGTTCGATTTAGGAACTATCTGATTTTGCTCGTTGTAATCATGTTGGTTGTGCAACTAAAGTCTAATGAGGTTTTGAGTTTATAATGTCACAGTAGGTAAATTTTGGCTTTAGAGACTATACTTTCATATTTTATTTCATTAATGCACGTGCAGATAGTAGTCTAGCATAGATAGAAACAGGGTAGCTAGGAATGCATGTTGTGACTGAACTAACTATGGTTAATCAAATTAAATTGTGTATTTACATGGTTATATTCTTGGTATTTCACCTTATTTTTGAATCGTGATTATCGTTATATACATTGATGAAAATGAAATATACATGCACGTACAGATCTTGCCCATCTTTTGTTTGAGCTGATTTTGCTTCAGACATGAACTATGAAGTCTCTTGGCACATAAATTTATCTAATACTTTGGTAATGTGGAAGTAAATTAATGCGAAGAACGAATTAGGATTTTAGGTATATATCATCAGCATTGTAGTGAGATTAGGAAATTGATTGGTTCTTGTTCTTGATTGAAATGAAAGCAGCTCAATCAGTGATACAATCGGACAACGAATGGTTTTTCTTCTCGCCTCGTGGAAGGAAGTATCCGAATGGCTCTCAGAGTAAAAGGGCAACCGCGTCCGGTTACTGGAAGGCAACGGGGAAGGAACGCAGCGTGAAGTCTGGTTCGACTCAGATTGGCACAAAGAGGACTCTCGTGTTCCACACGGGCCGGGCGCCAAAAGGGCAACGGACAGAGTGGATAATGCACGAGTATACCACAAGTGAGAAATCCGAGGTGAGCATTATCATCTCATTTGTCTAAACTTTGAGACAAATCGCCGCAGAAAAGGCCTTGTCACGTCCTATCATACTTGCAAGAAGTGGTCTCCTTTAAGGACATCCTTACATGAGAACCACATCCAATTATGGTTAATAAACCCCAATCGGGGGTTAATAAACCCTGATTAGGAAGTTCCCACACGTTCTTACGTGACGATATCATCATAGAAGACTTTGTCCGTCTTTTGCAAAACATTAATCTACTCAATTTTTGTTGAATATAGGATGCTATGGTTGTATGTCGCCTACGGAAGAACAGGGAATTCCATTTAAACGACAATCTCGGAAGCGAGGAAGGGGGATTCTTGGCTGTCGATAATAGTGCACCATCTCTATCCGGTGTCGAACAATCTGGCCTTGTCGATGGGGCCAAGACCGCCGGCAGCTGTTCCAAGGATTGTAGCAGCAGCCACAATTCTCAGTCTGTTGAACAACTCGACATGGACTCTGAGTCAGAGGAGAAAGTAACGAACGAGTCCTCTAACCCCGTAAGTAGCCTCAACGAGGTTTGCATCAATGTTGTCTATTTCTGATAGATGCAGTTTGCAAAGTTGATCTTCTTCTTGCAGGAAGACGATTGTTATGCTGACATAATGAAAGACGACATAATCAAGCTCGATGATTCTTCGTTGAACGAGAATCCTATGCCTATAAGAGAGGCTGTGGAGAAGCAAAAGCAGCCGGCTGAAGACGCTCTGTCTGTCCTCCCTTCGCAGGGGACAGCAAACCGACGTCTCAGGCTCAGACGGCACAGGGTGCAATCTTATGGGACAGAGCATTTTGGACTATACGGATTTAAGAAACAGACTCATGATATAACTATTGAGAATGCTCGAGATTCAAAATCACCAAGCAGAAGGGTATCTCTCCCCTTTGTATTCCTCGTAGCCTTTTTGCTAATCTCTTTGTTGATATTGCTCCTCGGGCGGGACTACATCCATGGATCGTCCTGATTATCTTCGCTCAACCTCAGACGCAGACTGAAAGCGCCCCGAGCATGTCTTCTGGTATGCTCTGCTTTACTTGAATGTTTACAGAGTTGTTCGAGAATTTATGATCAAGTTTTGAAATGTAAAAAGTGAGTCATGGAGAGTGTGTATAGTTTATGATGGTGGGAATTGTATATTTGTAGTTTCATAATTTATGTTAATAAATGGTATTGGTCGATTGCTTGGCAGAAATCGGCACATGAGATCCTCTATTGCGATATATATTTCATGCTCTATCTCCGGCCACGTCTATTTCATGCAGAGGCGGACCTAGTAAGGGACAAGGTAGGGCTGGAGCAAAAGCTCCCACAATCAAATTGAAAATTTATAAAATCCTGCCCCAATCAATAATATTTTTGGTTCCGTCCCTGATTTGATAACATCTATAAGCTGAGACGAAATCAACGAATGTAAGCTGAAAATGTGCAATTTGTTGAGATTTTAAGATTGTTCAGACTCTTGAGAGAATAAGAAAGTGGTAGCAAGACGTCGTTTTCTTTGATGTCTTTTGGTTTTAAACTAGAGAGAAGCAGACTGAATTGGAATGGACCTAATGCATGGCGTTTATCACAAATTTGGCTGCAAATTTGAATTCAGTAATTCACGGGATGGAAGGCTCGTGATGCGGACTTGTGCTTCAGTCTGACGTTTTATTTATGGGTGATATGACCCTTGTTTAATAAAATAATAAAAATATTTATAATATGTACTCCTTCCCTTATAACGATGATAATATTATAATTTTATTACTATTCAAATCGTTCTATGAGGAATC